>CM064567.1:48709583-48741407 GCA_032716605.1 Paralithodes platypus
ACGTAGAGTTGATAAGGGACTCTGAAATATTTTCAAATAATCTTGCAAATTTCGGTAGAGTCGCTGGCCTCACAAAAATAGATTAAAATTAAATAATTCGGAATCGAATCACTGTTTGATGGCTAATTGTTCTTCGGGATCACTCGCACTGTAGTTACATATCACTCGTAGCTTCGTAACCCGATTATTAGTGTTTGTAGAGGATTTCAACTGTTTAAGGCACTTTTGGAAAGACTGTTTATTTCTGGAGAAAAACTTGGGTTTTTAGGCAGAGTCGCTGAACCCTTCAAAATCAGCTTAAGTGTCACTAATTCAGATTTTTTTTTACTTCTATAGGGTTAGATGTTCGTGATATTCACTACGCTGGGAAACTAATTCTTTTCGCTCTACTCCGATTATTTGGACTTAGAGGAATTTATTACCTTTTAGGGAACTTTTGAGGGACTATTTATTTCTCGCTCACTCGGCACTTTTCTACTTCTGGTCACTTTCTCTTCTTCTCTTGATATCTCAGTGTGGTAACTTCTCTGGTGATCCCTCCTGGTAGTGCTTAAGGAGGTGGTTGGCTCTCGTCTTCTGCTTCCCCGTGCGCCGTCTAGGTGGGCCGGCTGTGTGGAGTAGTTACAGATAGGTTGATTGGGCTCGAGATCTTAAGTATGGCTCCGTAACATATAGCAACCGTTGGGCGGATTACTGTTGGGCACCATACCGAACTAACGCGAGTATTTCAGAGGTAGGAAAAACTACTCGACTGTCCTGATCAGTATATCAACCGTTGATGAAGTCCTGTTAAGGTACTCTCGGGCTAGGATCTTAAATATCGAGTCTAATGTGGTCGATATCGGACGAACGCAGTAAGTTTTGTTCAAGTGTCCTTACTGTCTGTCCTGATCATTATGAGAGGTTCAGAGGACCCGTGGCGGTGTTTAAACCTTTGAGTTACACGGTCGTGTGGGATGCGACAGACTCAGTGCACCAAGGAGTTGTATCTGCAGAGTGCCCGTGAGGGTATCTCGCCAAGCCCTGTCTCTAACACAGCGGTCTCAGAGGCTCGAGACTACCTGTGCAGAGTGGTAGTGTCCACTTCCAATAGTAAAGAATGGAGAGGTCGGCAGGTCGGAGTCTCTCAACTCTTCACTAGAGAAAATGTAACCTTGCTATGGAGCCAATGTTACGTCGGCATGCCGAACGACAACAAAGTTCCTCGACAAGGGCACTTTCGTACAAGTGTTCACTTGGACTCAGTAAAACAGAGAGATCAGCAGGCTGGAGTCTCTCCACTTTTACTAAGAAAAGTGAAGCCTGATAACAGAGACAATGTTCACGCTGGCATGCCAGACATAAACAGAGTTCCTCTATCAGGACACTTGTTCCTTCTCACTCTAGAGAATATTGAGGACGGCAAGCCGTACACCTCAACTTCTTTTAGAGATGGTGCTGGTGTGGGCTTTCCTTAGTGAGATTGACAAGCAGGAGCGGCAGGCCGGTATCCTCCTTCCCAACCTCAGAATCAAGAAGAGAGAGCGGCAGGCCGGTAACTCTCTTCCTAACCCTTTAGGAAAGTTGTTCCTATCTCAGTAGCTGTGTATCCCACTGGCATGCCAGATGAGGACAGAGTTCCTGGGACAGGCCACAGTTATCGGTAACTTGTAGTTTAAGAAGAAAGTTTCCGGCAGGCCGTACGCTTTCCCACTAGACTAGCTAGGAACCGCCTAAGTAGGGTCTCTATGTTAGCTGGGCAGGCCTCTGGCTAACAAAGATCCCTAGTATAGGGTTTTTACTCACAGACAGTATATTTGAGCTTTCAGCAGGCCGTCAGTCCAACTGAACGGAGGGTAATCTTAAGACTTCAGAAGGTGGCATGCCAGAACTTTTGAAGCCTCAAAATTGCTTGTCTTTCCTCAGAAATCCTGAACTGGTATTGCGGATTACTGAGTGCACTCCCCCGGTACCTCTAGGATGGTAAGGGCATGAGGAGGTATCCTAGATGGGGCCCTTGAGTCCTTCCTGTTCTGCTGGTCAAGGTCTCTTTCAATACAATGATATTACTCGGTGATGGGGTGATGAGTAAGGTCAATCATAGCTCCTAGAGTAGGGTACTTTATCAAGGGTTAATTATAAATTCATAGGAGGTCTATATAAACTCAATAGAACTCTGGAGAACAATAATAGTGAGTAAAGGGAATGAATTCTGAAATTCGGACTCTCAGGGAGGATTGGTGGTATCGGGTGCATTGAAGGTATGTCGTGCGCACCGGACAAGTGAGGGCTATGATGCGTGCGAGACAGCGTTTATCGTTCTCTCTCCTTCTCGTTGCGGTGGCTGGTGGACTTTACTATGAATCTTTGTTGGTAGTAATATTTGGTATAAGAATATATAAACCTCCCTCTGCATTGCGTTGTCTAAGGGAGTGTGTACGTATACAACCTTCCTGGTTCGGGTTGGCAGGCCTGGGTGTACACACGGGTATTTAAACGTATGGAGCGCCCTCCCTCGGGGCACGGGCGCAGAAGATCTCCCGCGTTGTTTGTACGTGGAGACAATTGGATACAGGGTATTCTTATTTAGAAGGAAGCATGTGAGGGTTGTGTAACTAGCAAAACTAGTTGAAGAGTGTCAAAAAAAGGCATGTGTATATATGTGTGGGAAAACAGTGTCCCAAGATCTATTGAGGTATATGTTCACATCTTATTGCATAACATAGGGTTTCATACATTCATATAACTGTTTCATCTGACAGTGCTATCTTCGGTAGCGAAGATACGCGTTTTTTTTCTTAACTTCTACTTCTCTATTCTCCCCGAGCTATGTGGTGAGGTGGGGAGAAACGGAAAACACAAAAATATATGGATCATTGATTTTCTTCGATGGTGAAGACAAGTTTGTTTATTCTTATTTGGCATATGTATAGTATAACAATGCACAGGGGTCAGGATGAACATTGGTAATACATATGGAAAAAGAAGGTACATAATTATAGTGGATAGGAGAGGAGCAACAGGTCACTTAGAAGGGCTGACTGAAGAATACTCTCTTTTTCACGGGGGTATTGTGGCCGATCGTCTTGCCTGGTGTGCCGGGGCGTAGGCTGACCGGCGAGACCTTTCGCTCTCCATCCAGCGTGACTTGGTATAGTGCCGCGACACATCTACTGGGGGTTTCTGTCCTCGCCTTCTTCTGTGGTTCTGGTGACTTCTCTTGTTGGGTTTACTGGCCTCCTGACATCTTCCCTTTCCGTTTTCGCGGTATTTTAATTTTAAAGCTCTTTCATACTGGGATCGGAAACTAGACTGAAGGTAGATTATGCTAGGTGACTGATATATGGCAAGACTTGAATTTTGAGGATCCCTTATTGTCTGTATACATTGACTGACAAATAACTTGCGTAACTCCAGCTTAACACTTTTCTGATAACAATCCTGAAATCATTAATTGGAAACTAGACTCAAGTTGAATACACTTACAGTTTATTATATATACTGTCAGACCAGTGTTGGCGATAATGGTTAACCCCTTAAGGATTATTGGCGCATTTTGACAGTTTATGATAGCTATTGTTAGGTCTATCTATCTATCTATCTATTGCCTGACGCCACGATCCCCGAAGGGGTGGCCACGAACGAACCGCCCCCATGCACCTCTGTCCCCAGTCAGTCGACGCCCCTCCCCCCAACCAGCACCGCCTTCGTTCATATACTTCCTCACTCCATCCTTCCACCTCTCTTTCGGTCTACTTCTCCCTCTCTGTCCCTCTACCTCGCTCTCGTACACCCTCTTAGTCATTCTCTCGCTTTCCATACCCCCCATGGTAGGTAATGTTAGGTAATTATAAATATATTAGGAAGGGTGCATGGGAGTCAGAGGGTTAATCGAGATAGTCTTTACCCTTTTTATTTGTATTGTATCTTCCAATTCCTAGGGATAGAAGTAAATTTAAAATCCTGGAGGCTGGCCACAAATTTAGATCATGACTGTACCGTACGTGCTACTAACAGATTGAAGTGAAGGTGGGGGAATGGAGGAGCTTTGGAATGTCGACCTTTGAATCAAGTCGTTCTTTAAGTATTTAGGTGAACTTATGCACGGCTCTGTTGCACTCACTAGGTTACTGGTCTCTCTCTGTCTCTCTCTCTCCCTCCATATATATATATATTTATCTCGTCTCTGTCTCTCCTCTAACGTCTTTCCTTCTTGCTGGAAGTTTGCTCTCATTCAACCTGTCCCAAACAAGGGTGACCGCTCTCAACCCTCCAACTATCGTCCAATTACTCTCATCTCTTGTACCGCTAAAGTTTTTGAAACTATTCTTGCTTCCAAATTTCTTAAGCATTTCTCTTCTCATAATCTTCTCTCAGATCGCCAGTATGGCTTCCTTAAGGGTCGCTCTACTGGTGATCTTCTTTCATATCTTACTAACTCTTGGTCATCCAACTTTAGGGACTTCGGTGAGACTTTTTCTGTTGCACTAGACATATCGAAGGCCTTCGATAGAGTCTGGCACAAATCTTTAATTTCCAAACCGCCCTCCTTCGGTTTCTGACCCTCCATCTGTGCCTTTGTCTCTAATTTCCTTTCCGGCCGCTCCATAGCTGCGGTTGTGGACGGCCATCGCTAATTTCTTCATCCTATCAACTCCGGTGTTACTCAGGGTTCTGTCCTATCTCCTATTCTCTTTCTAACTTTCATAAATGATCTTCTCAACTGTACATCCAGTCCCATCCATTCATATGCAGACGACTCTACCTTACACCACTCAATTAGTTTTCCGGAAAACCCCAGCCAGCAATCCCTCAAAAACAAGCGTAATGAAGCCATAAAACGCTTATCTTCTGATCTAACTACTATTTCCAATTGGGTTAGATGAAACCTTGTTGTATTAAATGCTTACAAAACTCAATGTATCCATCTTACTACCCGTCAGGAACCTCCAGAGGACTATCCCTTATTCTTCAACAATACAAAAACCAATCCTTATCTTCTCTCAATGTTCTCGGTGTCTCTTTTTCTTCTGCTCTCACATGGAAAGACCATATTACCACCCTCACTAAGGCAGCCTTCCAGAAGTTGGATGTACTCAACTGCCTAAAGGGGTTCTTTACCCCTGCGCAGCTTCTTGCTTTGTACAGGGGCACAGTGCGTCCTTGTATTGAGTATTGTTCACATGTGTAGGGAGGATCCTCTCACACCGCACTCCTAGACAAAGTAGAAAGGAAAGCCTTTCGTATAATTAACTCCCGTCCACTCACCAACTCTCTGCAGTCTCTCTCACTTCGCCGCAATGTTGCATCTCTCTTGCTATTCTATCGCTAGAACAATAATCAGTGTTCCTCGGAGCTTTCCCAGTGTATACCACCTCCTCTACGTACGGTACGTAGTACCCGCCTTGCAACACAATCCCACTTCTACTCTGTTCAACATTCCAACCCAAGAGTAAAACGCTATTCTTAGACTTTCTTCTATTCAACTGCTGAGCTCTGGAACTCTCTCCCAGAATCAGTCTTTCCCTCTTTCTATGACATAAATTGCTTCAAACTCCGTGTGTCCAGGCATTTTTAGCTCGAACGTCCCTTGATTTCGGCTCTGTCACTCTTCGAAATCTGGGGGAGGCACTCGCTGCAGACAGTTATGCTTTTTGTCTCCCTCATTCACATAGAAAAAAGAAAAAAAAAAAAAATATATATATATATATATATATATATATATATATATATACTGTATGTACAGTATATAAGATAGCACCTGTTATTGACGAGTGGTACTCAGGGTACAGGCAGCTGAATCTTTGTGTTGTCATTTTATGCAGAGATGTCCTGTTGTACCGGTCAGCTCTATAGAACGGTGACAGGTCAGTTGAACCAGTGCCACTTTAACCAGTGCTAACTCAACCAGTGGCCACTTCTACCAGTGACCATTTCAACCAGTGACCATTTTAACCAGTAGGTTAGGTTAGGTTAGGTTAGGTTAGTTAGGTTAGGTTAGGTTAGGTTAGGTTAGGTTAGGTTAGGTTAGGTTAGGTTAGGTTAGGTTACTGGTTAAAATGGTCACTGGTTGAAATGGTCACTGGCTGAAATGGTCACTGGTTGAGTTAGCACTGGTTAAAGTGGCACTGGTTGAAGTGGCACTGGTTGTTCCCGTCTAACCACTTATCTATCTCTCTTCTCTAACTGTATACCTTGCTATATGCTTATATATGTGTCTATATATCATGTTATCTATATATTTGTCAATAAATCTCTTTATCTCTCTCTCTCTTAGAGAATTAACTCCTTAACCCACTGAGCACAATCTAATTAATAATAAATGTACACCCCAGGACAAGCAGGTTGTACAACAAAATTATTTTCCAGAAAATACCAGGAATTGGTTAGAAATGAAGGAAAAACCACAAAAAAACGATCCCCTAGGTCATTAAGGGGTTCTACGGGGCGCCCGCCCGAAAGTCGGAATTACAAGAGGGGAAATGGGTAGGCAAAAAATATGCAAAAACAGGTTTTTGCGTGCTCACGCAAGCGGCTGGACTTTGAGGTTTTTTCAACCATCGGCATTGTTGCGTGGGATACATACACACTTCCCATACAAATCTGAGCCCTCTAGTTGCCATATGACCGGAGTAATTAACCACGACGCACCCTATGCGTCGTTGGGGCTTAGCGTTACATACATTGCCGACACGCGTGATGCGTCGCTGGTCCTCAATGGGTTAAAAGCGGGCATGCTTGTGGAAATGACAGTGCTGCTTGGCGGCTATATTTAGCGAAAACGAGCTTCATTCCTTGCTCTTTTTCATGCATAAACAAGAGCCAAAGCGTAATACAAATATATATCCATGAAAGGGCGATAATAGAGCTGTCCTATGACACCTGAATCCTATTTGTACGACCATGGATTATCTTGTAGCGATCGCATAACCGGAGGTGAAACTACCCTAAAATAAGGTAAATTCCGCATTTTTGTCCTTGTTTCGCAAGGTACGGCGGTAAGGATGAGGCATACTACGTGTCAGTGAAGGCCCAGCGGTGGTGCCGAGCGGTCCCAGCAATCGTCCTCCCAACGCGCGAACTATCTTTCAGAGCTCATAACGTCCTCAAAATGGCACCCGTCATATGATGGGCACCGCAGGGGTGGCCAATATTCTCTCTCCTGTCATATGATGTTCACCGTCGGTTGAGGGTTAAATTTATTTCCTTTAACATAGCAGAGATTAAAAGGGGACTTAGTTCAAGTGTTCAAAATCATCAAAGGCATCGACAATATGAACTGTAGTAAGTACTTCACTACCGAAAAATCTAATTACACATGGGGAAACGGTTGCAAAATTATTGGTAAATTTTTTAACTCCCAAGAATCTAAGAATGTCTTCTCCGAGACGTTATAGACTGCAACAATGTTGATTCTTTTAAACTTCGCTTAGACAAATATCTTGCATCAAACCCGCGACTGACTGCATTTGTAAATGATAAACTTTATTTTATTCCCTCCACATATTCATCAAGGATTTATGCGTATATATATTAGTAAGACGTTACTCTCTTTTTCCCAGATATACAAAAGATCACTTATAACTGTGTTATGTTACTAACCCATCTGTCCCCTACTAACTTTCTCATCCTGTCACAGACACTAGTTCCAGGGCAGTAGTTCCCTTTCCACTTTTCCCTTACTCACGCTGAACCACTGTTTGGACACTTGATCCTCAGTGTTTTGGAGGACAAGCACCCTAGAGGGGTCACTAGACCTGTTATTGCTTGATTTCCTTTGTACTCCTTTGTACTCTCTCTCTCTCTCTCTTTATATATATCATTGTCATGCTCTTCCTCTCACTTTGACATATATAGTATAATCCCTACAACCTACATTCATTTTTAGTATTGTCCCCCTGGTATTATATATGCTGTCCCTACTAGCCTACTGTATATATGTCACTCTTGGGAGAACCTAGTTAGCATCTCTCCACAACCACCCCATCCATCGGTCCCCTCTACCCCCTTCATTCCCCTCTCTCTTGTCTTGTCTTGAGTAATTCTCTGTGTCGATGCCTCACGAACAGTACTTAATTCCCACACACAAACACACTCCTTCCATCTCTCTCTCTCTCTCTCTCTACAGCGACACCAGGGCCATCTGTTGACACAGTATATTAACCCCTTGTGTGCAGTCACACTTTATTTTTATATAATCTCTATTTGGTGAATTGTATATTTAGAGTTACATATTCTGTTATATATATATATATATATATATATATATATTTGTTTAATGTTATGTTATCACACATGGTACCCTATTTCTGCGTATTTCAATTTTATTATTTTTGGTTAGGCTATTCAACGCTGGTAGCCTATTGTTGCGTATTTCAATTTAAAAAAAACTTTTGGTTAGGCTATCGCCCCTGGAAGCCTAATTCTGCGTATCTCAACATTTTTGTTTTCGGTTAGGCTATCACCCCTGATAACCTATTTCTGTGTATTTCAACATATTTTTTTTCGGTTGAAGTGATTGAAGTGTTTTGTAAGTGATTGAAGTGTTTTAAAGTGAGTTAAGTGTTTTAAAGTGAGTGAAGTGTTTTTAAGTGAGTGAAGTGATCTGAAGAAAGTGACTGTCACCATGCCTCGCGCTTGTACGAACTGCGCCGGTAGGTTTGGTGAGTCCATGTTTGCTACTGTCGATCTTCAAGTCTGCCGGTGCCAGCAACGAGAGAATTTTACAGTGAAATTAGATGAAGCCTACAACAAGATCAACGTCCTCACCATGAAGCTGGAATCACTCCAAGAGTTTGTAACACTCAATGTTGGAGTACCACAAACATCAATTGTCACTGCAACTCCAGCAGCCACCAAAGCCCCAATGTCAACTGCCAACAATTCAACGCCTGCAGTAGCCACTTCAGCTGATGGTTCCGATACTCAAGAAAAAAATAGTGACTCTCTTCCCCCTTCAGACAACTTCCGTGTCGTGAGGAACAACGTTTGCCCCAAGACCAGGAAACTCATACCGATTACCGAGTGTCAAAACCATTTTCAGATACTCACAGACTCAGATGACGAAGAGGAAATAGAAGAAGTCCGGCTCGTGGGAGCCTCGATGATACGTGGTCAGCTCATAGAGTTTTGTGCCAGGGCACCTAAGACCAGGAAGCGTTTTTGTATCTCTGGTGGTGGTGTGGACGCCGTAGTTGCTGCAGTTGACGAAGTATCAAAGCTGGCCCCTGCTAATACAATGTACCTCCACCACGTTGGATCCAACGATGTACAGCGAACCCGGTCGGAAGATTTGCTTTTAAAGTACCAGCAGCTGATCAAGTCGTTTAAGGAGAAGTCATCAAGGATCATCGTCTCAGGAATCGTCCCCCGGCTCAGTGTAGAGAGCCGATTTTACAACATAGCCACCAGCACAAATTGTTGTCTAGCAAAGCTCTGCAGGAAGGAGAAAGTGGGATTCGTCCACACCTGGGACAATTTCTACTACGATGACTATTTGTTTTTGGACGATGGAGTTCATCTGAACCAGATGGGAGCAGCACGTTTTGGGCGTCTTCTCAACGATGCGGTGAAGGATTTTCGGAGAAGAAATCGACTAAGCACAGGACAACCAGGAAGGAGGACCGAATACAGCGAGGATGGCAACCTGCAAAGGAATAAAATGCTAATCCGTCAAGAACCGCGAATTTGGATAAAGCTCCACCAACACGACCCAAATTCAAAACCGCCAGGGATAACGACCGAGGACCGAGCACAGCCATGAATGTAAATGTAGATCCGACCAGAACCAAAAATGCGATTAAAGAACGTTCTGTGAGTTCTAAAACCGCAACTTTAAAGGTTTTCTATGCAAACGCTCGTAGCATACGCAATAAATTTTCAGATTTAGAGGAACTAGTGTTTACAGAAAATGATGATGTGATTGGCATAACAGAATCTTGGCTCAATACAGAAGATAGAGACTTTTTAGCAGAGTATTCACTTCCCGGTTATGTAATGTTTGAGAACAGCCGAATAAAAAAAAATGGAGGTGGCGTTTTATTTTATATCAAAGAAAGTCTTAACCCGACCCTCTTGTCAAAACCTCAAATTGTGAACGTCGACACATCTTTTGTGCTAATAAAGAATAATAAAGGTACAAAAATAATACTTTCATTAATATACAGACCTCCAGCTCAATCAGTGCAAACTGACCGAGAAATTTATGAACAAATTGCAGATGTAAGTAACTCACAAGATACCGTATTTTTTGGCGACTTTAATTTACCTGTGACCTAGTGGGGCAATACTCTTACTTCACACTCCGGACATGACTTGTATGTGAACTTACAAGAGAGTTCACCCTATCAATTTGTTCGATCGCCGACCAGTGGTAATAACGTTCTTAACCTTGTACTTGCAACAAAAGAAGAATTAATAGAGAATTTGAATGTTGGTGATGAATTCAGTAACAGCGACCATCGTACAATAACTTTCACTTTAAAGTTTACTAGTAACGAACCAAATAGCAGCATCAAAAAAGTCCCTAATTTCAAGAAAGCAAACTTTCATAAACTTAGAGCTATGTTTAACCCTCCTGGCCTGGGCAGGCTCTCAAAATGACAGGGTGGGCTACCGGGGCGATCTGGCAGAAAAACGTCTAGGCCTAGGCTACCGTATTTTTGTTTAGTTTAACTGCTAGAAATTTCCCACACATCTATAAATGTAGTGCGGTTTCCAATCTGTAGACTGGCGTTGAGTAGAGCTCTCTATGTCAACTGGTTCAGTTGTGATGACGATTTCAGTGGAGAGCACATGCAGGCGATGTTAGCAATATGACGATCTTTTCACTACTGAAACAACGACATACAGACATACAATAACAAACGAGTCTTCTTTTTCTTGTTTTCGGAGGTGCGGTGATGTAACGATCGGCTTTGTTTACATGCGTCGGACGCACGGCGTTCAGACCAAGCTCAATAGGCTTTCAAGCTTACAGATTTTAAAATGACACCCGGGCTCCTGCCCTTCGTTCGTGGTGTCATTTTAAAATGACAACCGGGCCAGGAGGGTTAAAGAAACTGACTGGAGCTTTATAATTACCAATAACGACATAAATACATCTTGGGAATTATTCAAAACCACTTACCTAAAAGCAGTGCAGGACTGCATATCATCGAAAATACGCCGTACAGGCCATAATAATAAGCCCAAATGGTGGAATAAAGATATTTCAAACTGTCTGCTTGCTAAAAAGTTTGCTAATGATAGATTAAAATCCTTACAAAATGACGACAAACGGGTGAAATTTGTAGAGCTACGAGGCAAAGCCAAAAAGTTAATTAAGCAAAGTAAAAAGACCCTGGAGTTACATATTGCGAATCAAAGTAAAACAAACCCGAAAGAATTCTATAGTTATATCAGAAAGAAAAAAGTAGTTACTTCAACTGTTGGACCGTTAGTCGATGAAAATGGAGAATACACCAAAGACGAAGTACAAATGAGTAATGCCCTCAATACCTTCTTTGCATCAGTTTTTACAACAGAAGACCTCAGTGATATCCCTACACCATCGCCGATTCAGATTGATAATTCAGATGTTCTAAGCAATATCACCATTACAGAGAGAGAAGTATTGAATTGTTTAGATAAACTCAAGGTAAATATAACGCCTGGCCCTGATATAATCTCACCTAGAGTCCTGAAGGAAGCTAAGGAGAGCTCTTTAAACCACTGACATTGCTATTCAAAAAATCCTTGCAGTCTGGAACTATGCCTGATCATTGGAAGCTAGCCAACGTAACACCGATATTAAAAAAAGGCAGCAAATCCCTACCCAGTAACTATCGTCCAATTAGCTTAACCTCAGGTGTATGTAAAATGCTAGAAACACTCATAAGAGACAGACTCGTAAATCACTTAGTAAAAATAACATACTTAAAGATACTCAACACGGCTTTCGTAAAAAACGTTCCTGTTTAACAAACCTCTTAGACTTCTTCCACGATATCCTGAACCTCTACGATGAGAGTAAAGCTGTAGATATTATATACTTTGATTTTCAAAAGGCCTTTGACAAAGTTCCCCACAAACGTTTACTGCTAAAACTAAAAGCGCATGGAATACAAGACGGTGTGTTGAAATGGATAGACAATTGGCTCAGCGACAGAAAGCAAAGAGTAGTCATAAACGGTAAGGCATCTAAATGGACCAATGTAAGTAGCGTGGTACCCCAGGGATCGGTACTAGGACCAATTCTCTTTCTAATTTACATCAACGACATAGATGAGGGTCGTACCTGTACAATCTCAAAATTTGCTGACGATATAGAAATTGCAAATAGCGTACTCTCAAAAGAACAAGTTGACGATATGCAACACAATCTAGATAAGTTGTCATGTTGGGCCCAAATTTGGCAAATGAGTTTCAATGCGGATATATGTAAAGTACTATATATCGGATACCAAAGTGAGAAAGCAAACTATTTGATGAATGGCACTCAGCTTAAGAATGTAAACAAAGAAACCAATCTGGGAGTAACAAAATTGAGTAACCTAAAACCGAGTCAACAATGTTCAGAAGTTGTTAAGAAGGCAAACAAAATAATTGGCTTATAGGCAAGTCATTTGAGCATAAATCCAAAGACATTATCCTAACCCTTAACAATTCCTTAGTCCGCCCTCTTCTGGAATACTGTGTTCAATCCTGGTGCCCTTATTACCAAAAAGATATAGACAAGCTAGAACGAGTTCAATGTAGAGTTACCAAAATGATACCTAGCCTAAAGAACAAACCATACGAGGAGCGAGGAGCGTCTTAGAGAATTAAATCTATTTCCTTTAACCCAGCGCAGATTAAGAAGCGACTTAATTGAAGTGTTCAAAATCATCAAAGGCATCGACAATATGAACTGTAGTAAGTACTTCACTATCGACCAATCTAATTACACACGTGGAAACGGGTGCAAAATTATTGGTAAATCTTTTAACTCACACAAAGCTAAAAATGTCTTCTTCAATTGAGTTGTCAACTTAAGGAATGGGCTTCCCCGAGATGTTATAGACTGCAGCACCGTTGATTCATTTAAACTTCGCCTAGACAAATATCTCGCATCAAACCCGCGACCGACTGCGTTTGTAAATGAATAACTTAATTTTATCCTCCCCTCAGTTACTAACCCATCAGTCCCCTACTAACTTCCTAATCCTGCCACGGACAGTAGTTCCTTTTCCAATGTTCCCTTACCCACTCTAAACCACTGTTTGGACACTTGACCCTCAGTGTTTTGGAGGACAAGCAGCCTAGAAGGGTCACTAGACTGTTGTTGCTTGATTTCCTTTGTACGCCTTTGTACTTTGTACTCCTTTGTACTCTCTCTCTCTCTCTCTCTCTCTCTCTCTCTCTCTCTCTCTCTCTCTCTCTCTCTCTCTCAAATTCACTTTTCATTATAACACGTTTCTTTCCTTCTATCTCCTCTTTCATTCCCACTTTCACTTTCCTAGCTTGTGTTCATCGCATATATATATAACTTTATACAGTAGATATATCAGTATTACTTCAATACCCGTCCCTAGAAGTCGTCAACATATTTTGTATATTGCATTACAGTTATCACCAGACCAATTTCTTCAAATATAGAATACCCCTGACTTCCACCCCACTACACAGCTCTTGATATCTTGTGCCCTGGTGGTGTTTATTAAGATGATGACAATTGTTTGGAGGTAGCTAAAATGTATACAGAAACACACGCACAAATGTTTTATATGTACATATATATATATATATATATATATATATATATATATATATATATATATATATATATTTCTAATCTCTCAGTAGGGTTCAAACCGCCGACCGTCAGGACGATAGCCAGCGCTTTAATCAACTACACCACGGCAGTCTGCCGTGGTGTAGTTCATTAAGGCGGTGGCTATCGTGCTGACGGTCGGCGGTTCGAACCCCACTGAGAGATTAGAAACATTTAATGGCTCACGTGTACACTAATATTATTTTCCTAAATATTATGCTCCTGCCATTTAATATACCATTAATATGCTCAGTCAAATCAAAATCTGTAAAATGTCATGCAAAATGTGTGTATGTTTTACATTATTATATAAACAAATGAAGTAGTTTAAAAAGTGTTTCCTTTCATTTACGTATTGATTGGTGTTGTACATATAAGCAATTCATAATTTACGTTTTGATTGGTGTTGTACATATACGCAATTCATAATTTACGTTTTGATTGGTGTTGTACATATACGCAATTCATAATTTACGTTTTGATTGGTGTTGTACATATACGCAATTCATAATTTACGTTTTGATTGGTGTTGTACATATACGCAATTCATAATTTCAAATACATTTGAAAAGTAAAATAATGAATTACAAACTAATACTCTCGGCTCATAACCAGGAAATACCATGTACAAAAATGGCTCTTTATCTTTAATATGAAGGTAATTGATTATGTGCAAAGTTCACTGCTCTCTCTCTCTCTCTCTCTCTCTCTCTCTCTCTGTCTTCAAAGATTATAGTGTAGGAATGTTGACAGAATAATATAATCTATAATAGTTTTCCATATATGTCTTTGTCCTTAACAATATCTTTACTTTCTATTATATACTGTATATAGAATAATATCTTTACTTTCTATTATATACTGTATATAGAATAATATCTTTACTTTCTATTATATACTGTATATAGAATATTATCTTTACTTTCTATTATATACTGTATATAGAATAATATCTTTACTTTCTATTATATACTGTATATAGAATAATATCTTTACTTTCTATTATATACTGTATATAGAATATCTTTACTTTCTATTATATACTGTATATAGAATAATATCTTTACTTTCTATTATATACTGTATATAGAATAATATCTTTACTTTCTATTATATACTGTATATAGAATTGTACGGTTGTTATAAGTATGACAACACACAAACCAACTCACATCAATATATGGAAACTAAATATGAATATCCACTACAGGTTATTTTAATCAGATATGTTTTACAGCGAAATTATTAAGAACATAAGAACATAAGAACATAAGAAAATGGGAGTCTGCAGAAAGCCGATTGGCCTAAGCAAGGCAGATCCCTGTCCCACACAACCCCAATTCAATTACAAAGCCCAATTATAGGCTTCACACTCTAATACCCTGAGGATCATCTTACCAAAACGGTTAGAGATTAACGCAGGATTATGGGGGTCTGCAGAGCGCTGATTGGCCCAACCCGGCTGATCCCCCTTCACACCCAACCCTTCTCGTCCATATACTTATCCAATTTTATCTTAAAGCTCCCTACAGTTTTAGATCCCACTATAGCACTTGGTAGTCCATTCCACCCGTCTACAACTCTGTTACCAAACCAATACTTGCCTATATCTTTTCTGTAACGAAATTTATCTAATTTGAAACCATTGGTACGAGTTCTTTCGCTATCACTGAGCTTTAGTACATTTGCCATGTCCCCTTTGTTAATCCCACTAACCCACTTGAACACCTCTATCATATCCCCTCTAACTCTGCGTCTCTCTAACGAATGTAAACCTAATTTCTTCAACCTTTCTTCATACGAAAGATTTCTAATATTATGGATCATTTTTGTCATTCTACGCTGTACTCTCTCCAATGAATCTATGTCCATGCTGTAATAAGGACACCAAAATTGGACAGCATAATCCATATAGGGTCTCACTAATGACAAGTAAAGTTTTAAGATAACATCAGCAGTTCTGTTACTCACACTCCTAGAGATGAACCCGAGAATCCTGTTTGCCTTATTACGAACGCTTATACACTGTTTTCTAGGCTTCAAATCATTGCTAACAAACACACCTAGATCTTTCTCGCAGTCTGAATTTTCTAATTCTAAATTAGCTAGTTTATATTTAACATTTGTTTGCATCTTCCCTATCTTTAATACCTTGCATTTGTCAATGTTAAACTTCATCTGCCAATTTACTGACCATTCATGTAAGGTATCTAGATCCCTTTGGAGGCACTCTATATCGCTATCTGAATCAATTGATCTCCCTATTTTAGTATCGTCTGCGAATTTACTTATCCTACTAGTTAATCCTAAATCTAGGTAATTTATGTATATAAGAAACAACAGGGGACCTAATACCGATCCCTGGGGGACACCACTTTTGACTGCTCCCCATTCTGACTTGGTACCATTTATGCTGACTCTCTGCTTCCTACCAATTAGCCATGACCTAATCCATCCTAACAACGCCCCACCTATTCCATGTGCCTCAACCTTTCTCATCAATCTCTCATGAGGGACTCTGTCGAAAGCTTTACTGAAATCTAAATATATAATATCATATGACTTGTCATTATCTACTGCTTCATATACCTCTGAGAAAAAACTAAGCAAATTAGTAAGGCAAGACAGTCCCTGAGTGAATCCATGCTGAGAAGAATTGATTAAGTTAAATGTTTCTAAGTGGTTTCTCATTGTCCTAGCAATAATTGACTCTAGTACTTTTCCTATGATTGAAGTGAGACTAATGGGACGGTAATTGGATGCTATTGATTTATCACCTTTTTTGAAGATCGGAACTACATTTGCAAGCTTCCAAGCTTCTGGAACTATACCTGTTTCTAATGACTTGTTAAATAGAAATGTTAATGGATAACTTAACTCATCTCTGCATTCTTTTAATACTCTAGCATATACCTCATCAGGACCAGGCGATTTATGAGGTTTCAGTCTGTCAATTTCCTTAACCACATCATTTCTACTTATAGTAACCGTACTTAACCTATTTTTTATACTATCGCTGTATACCTTACGGACTTCTGGAAACTGTGCCAAATTTACATTAGTGAAAACGGAAAGAAATTGACTATTTAATGTACTGCACATTTCTAAATCACTTTCTGTCAATTTTCCTATCGAAGTTTTAAGGGGACCAATTACATCTCTAACCTTGGATTTATATAGTTGGTAAAAAGCTTTAGGATTTTTTTTTGAATCATTGGCAACCTTAATTTCATAATTTCTTTTTTCTTTACTAATATCCTTTTTTACCTGCCGTGATAGATTCTGATAGTAATATTGCAAGTAGGTGAATTTCGCCTTTTCTAATTTTTCTATATATTCCTCTCTTTTTTCCTAGAAGATCTAATAGTCTATTATTCATCCATTTGGGTTGGTTCTGTGTTGATCTAAATTTTCTTTTGGGGATATATTTATTTTGCGCATTGAATACTGACTTGATCAAATTATCGTATGTATCTACCAAGTTTGACGTCTCCTCCTGACTTAAGATGACAGGTGCCTGAGAAAGGATACACTCATTTGGACACCTGGATCGACTTAATTTTTTGACCATAGGGTCCGCTAACAGGGCTTCTCTTAACCCACCATAATTGGCTTTTCTGAAGTCAGGTATTAATGTTGTATTCTCTCTGATATTACCTTTCCATTGTATATTAAAATACACAGAATTGTGATCACTATTTCCTAGGTGGTCCCCGATTTCTACACTATTTATCATATGTTCATTGTTACTGAAAACTAAATCGAGAATATTATCACCTCTAGTCGGCGTATCTATGAATTGAGATAAAAAACTATCTTGTACTACCTCAATAAACTCCTTTGAATCAGAGTCGCCTATTTGTTGCTGCCAATCTATATTAGGGAAATTAAGATCCCCCATAATGCACACGTTGCTAAGCCTTGATGCTATTTTAATTTCCTCCCATAATGATGTTCCGTCATTTCTACTCATATTTGGCGGTCTATACATAACTCCAATAACTAAAGTCTCACTACCTTCGTTAACTTCTACCCAAACACTTTCATTTTCATTATTTACTCTAATACCTGATTTAGTACAGCTTTTTAATGAATTCCTGACAAACACTGCTATACCGCCACCCCTCTTACTTGTTCGGTCATATTTAAACAAACTATATCCCGGTATATCAAACTCTGCTAAAAAATGCCTGGTTAATGTTGAAGACAACAAGATATTAACATTTGTAGCATCCAGACATAAAGCAACACAATCCCAATAATAATTTAAGAATACATCATAGATTTAACCGAAATTAAAATATGTTTAATCATTGTAAGGGACCTACATTGAGCATCAACATGTAAATACATATCATACTGTGGTTATTCTGTAGTATTGTATAATATTACTTCAAAACGTGTGCATTAAATCTGTAAACAATAACAAGGAGGACTACCCTTGATCTTTTACTATTTGTATTATTTCCTCTTATATTTCTCTTTACTTCTTAAGCGTCCTCCCACCTCCCCAACCTGTATATTTCCCCTAAACCCTCAGCAACTGCCAAAATCCAACTCCAAGGTATTTACTAATGTGTAAGACAATGTTTTTCAAACTAACAACCATGAAGCTATAATATCTAAACATACAATATTCATATAATGTCCGCCTCTTGCAGAACATTGGTTGGTGTGAAAAACGTTTTATAAGTTTTACTGGTATATATATATATATATATATATATATATATATAGAGAGAGAGAGAGAGAGAGAGAGAGTTAATGTCAAATATTTGTGTTGTGCAACCAACCAATTTGTTGCAAAAGGAGGACATATAATTGCCACTTGTAATGAACAGAGAACACTAATAACCCAAGTGTTCTTTAGCACGATGCCGCCAGTGACCTTGACCATACTTACCTGACATTTCCTGACCACGCCCTTGTCCCACGACCACTACTATACAATTCATTGGTCGATTGTAATCTGAGTTGAGGTAGACGATCTATTATTTGCACACATTATATAGGCCTAATAGCTTGACAAAGTAAAATTTAGCTTGTTGCTATGTACAGCTACTGATAAATGTTCGTGAACTCTTGCGAGTTTCTTTATGTAAATATATCCATTTTGATTGATGTTCAGACCAAATCACCTTCAATATAAATAATTGCCTATTATGTAGTTATCAATATATATCATGTTCTTAAGTTGGCTTGTCATTAGAGGCAGTCAGGAATAACAATATGTAGATACAGTAAACTCTCCTCGTATTAAATATAACAATAGCCAAACAAAAGGTCACCCCACCCATGTCTGCTTTCAGTAATTAATCCGCCTTGAAATTATCAATGACAAGAACAACATTTATATTTCCCTCTTTCTATTTTATTGTTATTGTTGCGCTCCAGATGCACTATTGAATCTTGGAGCGATGGCTACAGAGAAATCGTACATAATGAAAGACGTGAGCATATTATTGATATTTTTATTATTATTGTTATTATTATAATTTGTATCACTATTATTATTATTATTATTATTATTAGTATTATTATTGTTATCACTATTATTATTATCAACTCTTTTAAGTATCTGGGCAGTGTGTTGAGTAAAGATGGGACTATGGATGAAGAGGTGCGGGAGAGGGTACAACAGGGGAAGAGGGTTGTAGGAACGCTAAAAGCAGTAACAAGAAATAGGGTGGTCAGTATGGAAGTGAAGAAGTCCTTGCATGACAGTGTGGTAATCCCGACACTGACTTACGGAAGCGAAGCATGGACGTTGGTTGAGAGACTCAGACCAAGAGTGAGAGCAGTGGAAATGAATTACTTAAGGAGTGCGTGCGGAGTTACATGGAGGGATAGACAGACTAATGAGGAAGTAAGAAGGAGTGTGATGTGTAGGTAGATGTACTGTAAAGTGTGAAAAGGAACAACTTGAGATGGTTCGGCCATATGGAACGTATGGAAAGCGAGAGAATGACTAAGAGGGTGTACGAGAGCGAGGTGGAGGGACAGAGGGGGAGAAGTAGACCGAATATGAGGTGGAAGGATGGAGTGAGGAACTACATGAACGAAGGCGGTGCTGGTTGGGGGGAGGGGCGTCGACTGACTGGGGACAGAGGTGCATGGGGGCGGTTCGTTCGTGGCCACCCCTTCGGGGATCACGGCGTCAGGCAATAGATAGATAGATAGACTATTATTATTATTATTATTATTATTATTAGTATTAATATTGTTGTCACTATAGTCGTCCTTACTTTACATATGAAGAATATGTGTTATGTCATACTAAAAGGTTTAAGATAACTATGCTATTTAAATATGATACAATTCTTGTTTCATGTAGTTCCTCCTCAATTGGCGAATTGTTCAGTTATCAATCTACAATACAGAAATATAGCTTACAGCAATATAAACTTTGCTCCCAGTTGATATTCTTGTATACATTCTTTCAGGGTGATGTCAGTGTCAGGGTGATGTCAGTGTCAGGGTGATGTCAGTGTCAGGGTGATGTCAGTGATGATGTGCATGCTAATGAGGTTCAACTCCTCTTTGCTGTACAATTATGCACAAAAGTGTTTTCCCCTCTACTCGATATATAATGCTGTAGAATAATGTGGTAAATCATGATAATAGTGTAGCTTGTTATGCAGTATTTGATTCACATAATCACTTAACTGTTTATTCACGAACTTTATTTTAATCCAATCATACATTTATAATTGCATAAAACCAATCATCGATATGGAAAGAACTTCTTCGCGCAACTTTGCTGCTTCCAGTATATCAAAGGCTTTGCTAAGCTTGAAACTTTTAGTAAGCACATTAATAGTTTATAAACCGTCTTACATGTATTAATGTATGGCTAACACTAGGCATAAGAAATGAAATGAAAGGAATGCATATTAGCACATACAGGAGGTGGAAGATAAAGGACAGAGCAAGAAATTAGTAAAAGCATGGAGAACAATATTTAAGGCGTAGGGGAAGGACGTAAGAGCATAAGTAAAGGATTAGGTATAAACAAATAAAAGACAACGAACAGAGGGTAAAATGAGACCGAAATAAAGAAAGACAAAAAGAGAAAAACTGTGCATCTCAAATCCCCTCGTAAAACGAAAACAAGCGAGATAAGAATACAAAACTCTAAAATTCACCCTTCAACTAACCCCCGTCTCCCAACACACACACACACACGCACACATCGACCCACACACACACACACACACACACACACACACACACACACACACACAATGGTGGCCTAATTATCATAGGATCCAATATCAGGGACACCACTAATTACCCAGCCTGGGGACCCTTAAGGGATGTGCCAGGAATAATATTTAGCGGCCCCTATGCTGGGTTGTGGCAGGTGTGTGTGTGTGTGTGTGTGTGTGTGTGTGTGTGCAAGATAGTTACACAGAGTTACACATATACTCAGATCACACAACCCTTGCGGTCCCTACTAGGTGGTCCTGCCTTAACATTACTAAACAGGGACAGTTTATAGTAGATTAATAGGACAGTAATGTAGGGGGCTCTCTCCCCACCCTCCGGTTAAAAGTTGTACCGGAAAATAGGATGAAGTGCAAACTTATGGTGAGGAATGCCCACAAAGAGTGTTTACATAGAATAGAAGAAAACAAAATAGTTTTAAAGGGAAAATACACATGCCTACTAATTAATTCATATGAATCCAATCTTCAGATAATTGTCCAGGCTTTTCTTAAGCGCATCAATTCAATTACTGTCGACCACCTCCCTTGGTAAGGTATTCCACTCTTTAACCACACTGTACTGTATGTGAAGAAATGTTGTGTCACATCTAGGCATGCCTTTTTTCTAATACTTTTAATGTCATTACCTCTGGTTGCAACATTGTTATTCATCGTGAACAGTGCACTGATATCTACTCTGCCAAATCCTGTAAGTATTTTAAAACACTCAATAAGCTGGTCTCGCAACCTCCCTTTCTTTAGCGAGAACAAATATATTGTTTTTAATATTTCATAATACGGCTTGTTTTTCAGAGAGATAATTAGTTTAGTTGCTCTACGTTGCACAGATTCGAATTTGTTAATGTCTGTCTTGGGATACAGGGACCAAAACTGATCGCCATATTCAAGATGGGGTCTAACAATGCTTTTGAATAACGCAAAAATAATGTTTTCGTTTATATAGGTAAAATGTGTTTTGATACATCCCAAAAGAGAGAGAGCGAGAGCGAGAGAGAGAGAGAGAGAGAGAGAGAGAGAGAGAGAGAGAGAGAGAGAGAAAGAGAGAGCTACATAGATACACAGACCACACAGACCTCAAGGTCCTTACTAGACAGTCTGGCCTTACAAACTATATATATATATATATATATATATATATATATATATATATATATATATATATATATATATATATATATATATACAGTATATATATACACAGTATACCTAAATACACATACATACATATATATATATACATACACTACATACATATACACATATACGGGTAACCGTCTTGGTGGTGTAATGGTTAAGGTGTCAAAAATCTGTGTGTGATAACCCGGGTTCGAATCCTGGTGGATCGCACATGTGCTTTCCTTAATTTCATTGGGGGTGTTTGGTGTTGTGGTGAAGTTAATACAAAATAAAATATATACATACATACATATTCATAAATACATATACATACACATACATATACATAAATACATACATACATATTTACACATACATATACATATATACACCCTTATACACATATACACATTCTGTACACACATACATACATATACATATGTACATGTATTGTACATACATATATACACATATACATACATATTTATATAAACCGGTATGTATATATATATTTTCTTTTTCTTTTGTTTTTTGTTCATATAACCCTCTAGACAGAGGTCAAGCCTTCCATTGAAAGTGTTTATTGTGTCGCTCTCCATCACTCTCGCTGGTAGTTTACTCCACTATGTCACCACACTGTAGGTGAAGAAACTCTTTGTGACATCTAGGTTTGCCTTTTTGGTTTTTAATTTCATTCTATTTCCGTGAGTTTGAGTATTATTGTTTAATGTGAATAGCGCATTTATATCGACTTTGTCGAAGCCTTTTAGTATCTTAACCCTTTATCGATGGGGATGTTTGTAACTTCTACTACCTGGTAGGTGGGCATATTTACCCTAAACAAGGTTCATTCCATGCTCTTTTTCATGCATAAACAAGAGCCAGAGCATAATACGATTATGTATCCGTAAAAGGGCGACAATAGAGCTATCCAATAACACCTGAATCATCCTTGTACGACCACAGGCTATCCTGTAGCAATTGCGTAACCGGAGGTGAAAAATCCCTCTATACGGTAATTTCCGGAGTTTTTTCCTGGTCTCGCGAGGCCGTGAGTGTGGAATGTTGCAGAGGTGGTGTCAGTTGTGGCACTAGGGCCGTGCCGAGCGGTCAGAGCCCGCCTATCGTCCTCCCAACGCGTGGATAATGTGCTCACAATCACTTCCGACATATGTCGGGCGCCGTAGGGGTGGCCATGATTCTCTCATACGACATATGTCGGGCCCCGCGGCTTGAGTGTTAAAGCACTCAATAAGTTGACCCCTCAAACTCCTCTTTTTTTAATGAGAACAGGTTCAATCGTTTAAGTCTTTCTTCACATGGTTTATTTCTTAATGAGGGTATCATCTTCGTCGGTCGCTCTACGCTGCACTGACTCGAGTCTTACAATGTCCTTGATCAGATAAGGTGACCAGAACTGCACACCATGTTTAAGGTGCGGCCTCACCGTACTGTTGAACAGTGGCACTATTACGTTCTCATGTTTTATGTAAATTTTCGTTTAATAAAGCCCAATGCTCTGTTTGTCTTAATTGCAGCTGCTATATATTGGTCGGAAGTGTTTAGTTTTTCAGATATTAGTACCCCTACGTCTTTTTCTAGCGTTGTCGTTTATATTTGTTTGCCATTTATATCGTATTTGTATTTCATTATTTCTGCTACCAACCTGCAGCACCTGACATTTATCGACATTGAAGGGCATCTGCCATTTTTAAGACCACTCTGATATCTTCTTTAAATCAGACTGCTACGCATTTCTATCTTCTTCGGTCAGGACTGCATTTCCTATCTTTGTATCGTCGGCGAATATGGAAATGGTGTTGTTTACCCCTACATCAATATTGTTAATGTAAATGAGAAACAGGACCGGTCCAAGGACCAAACCCTGGGGAACTCCACTAGTGACAGGTTCCTACTCGGATTCCACTCCATTTATCACCACTCTCTGTCTTCTGTCTGTAAGCCAATGTTTTATCTAAGAATGAATTTTACCTTTGATACCTATCCTCTCCAGTTTAGCCATTAGTTTCCGGTGTGGAACCTTGTCGACAGCTTTTTGAAAGTCCAAGAAGATTATATCTAGTGATTTCGTCATGAGAGAGTGGGAGAGAGAGAGAGAAGGAATACATTTACATAGCTTGAAATACAGGCACATACATTGACCAAATTAATCGGAACCAGGTGGTCGGGTATTAACTCTATTATAAAAAAATAAAATAAAATAAAAAAAAAATAAAAAAAAATGAAAACAAAAAAATAAAGGACAAGTGGGGATTGGGCATTAGTATATAGATACATATATAGATAGACATAGTGCGACCCAAAAATATTGTAAAATGGCAGGAAAAGAAAGCTCTCACCCTTGTTCTACTGCTGTCAGTAAAATACCGTCCCTGTCAAACTCAAGGATCTCGTGCTTTTTGCGTTTCTGGCTGGAAACAAGCCTAATTTGTTCTTCGACTTGACAAAAATATTTCATCAATAGCAAATGATCTGAACTTTCCAACTCAAGCTCTTCCCAAGCTTTCTTGCATCTAGCGAAAACCCTCTCCAACAATTTTACTTCCTCGTCTTTCCCTCCTCTTTCCACTCTGACAGCACCACTGTTATGTCTCCCTCTGACAAAGCTGAATATTCGCTCAAACTTTTGCTAAAAACTCCACCTTAAATTATTCCGGCACTATTCCTCCTTGTCCACCTCCCTTCCTCTTACTTATGCCTAATATCATAATCTTCAAAGGATGTGCTTTTTGCCCTCTCTGGGCTTAATAATAAGAAGGCATGCTGACCGGAGGGTGGTCCTTTTGATGTACTCAAAATTGTTCTTCCGTGCTAACTCCCTGCTTAGGCAAACTCTTTTGTCTCGGTCTTTCCTTTAACGTCCTTCCTTCTTGCTGGAAGTTTGCCCTCATTCAACTTGTCCCAGAGAAGGGTGACCACTGTCAACCCTTCAACTCTAACCCAATTGCACTCCTTTCTTGCATTTCTAAAGTTGTTTAAAGTATCATTCTTTCAAAATGTTGTAAACATTTATTTTCCCATAATCTACTTTCATATCGCCATTATGCTTTCGATGTGGGCCGCTCTAGTGGTGATCTTCTTTCATATCTTACTAACTACTGTCCCATCCCATCGGTGAATTTTTTTTTTAGTGTGTTTCACATTTCGAAAGCCTTGATAAAATCTTGCACAAATCTATAATTTCTTATAATTCCCTTCTTCAGTTTCTACCCCTCCATCTATGCCTTTATCTTTAATTTCCTTTCTGGCCTTTCCATAGCTGTGGTTGTGCACGACCATCACTCACTTCCTCAACCTATCAACTCTGGTGTTCCTCAGGGTTTGGTCTTGTCTACTGTTCTCTTTTAACCCTTAATTAGCGGCTCACCACATAAGTCGTATTTAATAAAGCTGGACTATGTGGCGGCGCTCGACATAGGTCGAGTGGCAATTTCAGCACGTAATGTTGCTGAGAGAGAGAGACAAGTGGTGGCAGGAGACTAGCGAGCGTATGACTGCTCCAGACCACTGCGGCGAACCTACTGACACGAATCTCAGCTCCCTCCTCCCTCTCTCACTCGCTACATACTGAATTATATGGGGAAAGTACCGAATTACATGCTTTTTGCACTCGCGTTGCACGGTTATTGCAAGAAAACTAGCCATCATAAAAGGATCGTTATGGTGTCATTCGAAAGCTCTGTTTATGCCCTTTCAGGAATAGGTACTTGTTTTACGTTCTGGGTCTTATTTAGGCATGAAAATGATCACGTAAACAGCCCTATTTTGGCTAAAAACACCCCGCTGGGCGGTACATATAAATAAACCGCATAGGCCGCTCGTAAAGTGTTAAATATTTATTAATGATCTCCTTAACCTCTCCGCTGCGTATCCCCTATAGTATACAGCCACCCCTGTGCGGAGGTATTTAGAGTGTTTCCTTCACTCAAATCGTCATCGTACCATAAATATCATTAATACTTATCCATATGCGCCTATTTTACGTTGATTATAAAGGTATTAGCCTGTTACAGCAATAAAACAAATGGAAACAGCGTTTGGATGGTCAAAATCGGCAAATTAGATCGGGAGTTACATAACTTAAGGCTGAGGCAGCCTGCCAGCAAGACTGGAGCGACACTGTCGTGGAGTTCCCTCTCTTTCTCTCTTTCACTCGCTGTGTAGCACATACGAGCACAGCTTGCTCATGAATCGCTATTGATAGCACAAAATATATCAACTAAATAAGGGAATAAGAGAGAGAATAGGTGATAATTGAAGGGGGGGGGAGGGGGGAAGGGGGGGATGTGGAGGAGTGATATTTGGCATGGCCAAGGGGCAATAGAAAATAGAAAATAATAAACAAAAAATAAAAAATAAAATATACCGGGCTGATTTAAAAAAAAAAAATGTTAGGCCTTGGATTATATAAGGCTTCCCGCAGCGCAGCGGTAGGCCTTATATAAGTCTTGCCGCACTTGCTGGGTTAACTGCACCCCTAGTCCTATCCACTCATACACTGATGACTCATACCCTACAATATTCAAATAGTTTTCCACAACGATCCAGCATGCAATCACTCCAAAACTCAGGTGATGGGGCCATAGTACCCCTATCTTATGATCTATCAACTATTTCCGATTGGGGCAGAACATTTATTTTTATTTTCAATGCTTCCAAAGCCCAAAGTCTCCATCTCTCTACCTGTCACGATCTTCCATACAACTATCCCTTATACTTCAACAATACACAAATCAATCCTTCATCTTCTCTTAGTATTTTGGGTGTTTCTTTATCACCTACTGAAACCTTTCTTGGAAAAATCATATTTCCACTACATGCAAAACAGCTTCTCAGAAGTGAGGTGTGCTCAACCTTTTGTAGGTTCTTTCACTCCCGCACAGCTTCTTGCTCTGTATAGGGTCACAGTGCGCTCATGTATCGAGTATTATTCACATGTGTGGGGAATTTCCACCCATACCACACTTCTTATAAGGGTAGAGTCAGCTCACTTCCTTTTACTAATTTCCACCCATACCACACTTCTTATAAGGGTAGAGTCAGCTCACTTCCTTTTACTAATTTCCACCCATACCACACTTCTTATAAGGGTAGAGTCAGCTCACTTCCTTTTACTAATTTCCACCCATACCACACTTCTTACAAGGGTAGAGTCAGCTCACTTCCTTTTACTAATTTACTACAATATCTTTCTACACGCTGCAATGTTGCTTCTCTCTTACTGTCTCTGTCACTCTTTCTACACGCTGCAATGTTGCTTCTCTCTTACTGTCTCTGTCACTCTTTCTACACGCTGCAATGTTGCTTCTCTCTTACTGTCTCTGTCACTCTTTCTACACGCTGCAATGTTGCTTCTCTCTTACTGTCTCTGTCACTCTTTCTACACGCTGCAATGTTGCTTCTCTCTTACTGTCTCTGTCACTCTTTCTACACGCTGCAATGTTGCTTCTCTCTTACTGTCTCTGTCACTCTTTCTACACGCTGCAATGTTGCTTCTCTCTTACTGTCTCTGTCACTCTTTCTACACGCTGCAATGTTGCTTCTCTCTTACTGTCTCTGTCACTCTTTCTACACGCTGCAATGTTGCTTCTCTCTTACTGTCTCTGTCACTCTTTCTACACGCTGCAATGTTGCTTCTCTCTTACTGTCTCTGTCACTCTTTTAACTTTGGGGGAGGCATTTGTACAGACAGCTTTTTCCTTTTGTCTCCTTATTTCACATAGAATCATACATGGGGCGAGAGAGAGAGAGAGAGAGAGAGAGAGAGAGAGAGAGAGAGAGAGAGAGAGAGAGAGAGAGAGAGAGAAGGGGGGGGGGGGGGAATGTGGCAGAGGTGCGTCGGTGTGGTTGGATTGTTGCATTGATGTGATTGGAGGGTGGTGAAGGTGTGACGGTGGTGATCTTTGGAAGTGTAGTGATGGTGTGGTGATGGTACTGTTGTTGTAGGGTTATGGTGTTTGTTTCACGATCAATGTGTTTACAAATAAAACACAGACACACACATACACACACACACCTACACACAAACACACACACTCGATCTGTGCAACTCTCCAACCCAGGAGTAAAACGTTATTCTCAGACTTTCTTCTATTCAACAGCTGAGCTCTGGAACTCTCTCCCAGAATCAGTCTTTCCCTCTTCCTATGACTTGAATTGTTTCAAACACTGTGTGTCACGAAATTTTGGTTCGAACGTCCCTTGATTTTGGCTCTGTCACTCTTTCAACTCTGGGGGAGGCACTTGCTACAGGCAGTTCTGCCTTTTGCCTACCTCACTTACATAGAACAAGAACAAAAATACACAAATCAGATATTGTGTAATTACAATAATCATCAATCCATACACTGCATTACACATTCACTACATCACACATTCATTGCATTACACATATACTACATCACACATTTACAACACCACACATTCACATCACACTATTCACTATATCATACTTAACAAACACATGTTAACTGCACTGTAAATCCTCTTATGTTTTCTATAATTACAATAGTTGTTGTTGTTGTTGTTGTTGTTGTTCCCCAAGCTGCCTGGCCGAACAGCCCCAAGGCCCCGAGCAATTCCAAGGCCATAACCGAGCGCCCCCACAGAACCCTCCCTGCCGACCACAATAAAGCCTGGGTGACCGAAGCCACTCCATGGCGGGGAGCGGGAAACAAAACCTCAACTTTCTCTTCATAATTGCTGAGGGGCACAGGGCCCTGGGTGGGGCACCCAGGGCCCTGTGCCCCTCAGCAATTATGAAGAGAAAGTTGAGGGGCAAGGGAAAAATGTGACGCTTTGGCTTCCAATCTTGGTAGATTGGGAGGTCAATCCACGTAAAAGACGCCGTCACTTGAGATCTAGAAAATATATAAGTTAAAGGAACAGTCAGAGTAAGCTATGGGTATGGCAGAGATCGCTCAGTTCTCACTCTGATAGACCAGCCCATCACCACATTACAATAGTTTCTCAGCTTTACTTCTTTGTTTTTGAATTTGTGTTTCCTGATTGTTCTGTTCTCCTTCTCCAACTTTGTTAAGAAAATGTGCCACTCTACTCCTTCTCAGTCTGTGTAAAACGTTGTCTCTCTTTATGGTGTGCAGCTTAGTTCGTGTTGTTATGTTTATTTCCCAACTCTTATAATTCTGTTTCCAAGCGATTTTATTTGTTTTTCCTTTTCTAAAGTTATCCAAAATGTGCGTCGAAATGTTGCTGTTTTATTTGTATTTGTTATGTCACAACTCTCTTATTCCCTTTGTTTCTTCTGCATTTGATAATCAAATATATCTTTCTTGACTAGGATATAGGAAAATGTGAACTGATATGTGTTCAGAAATACTGGAGTTCCCTCACCACTCGACATTACGGAATACCTCGAGACAAATGCCATAAGAGAAAGTTGAATTCCAGGGGGCAGCACTAACAATCAACATGGACGGTATCCCACACCGGCACCAATCACCCCCAAGATATCACTGATCATGCCACACTTGTAAAAATAAGACTCCTTAAGTTTCCCCTCCCGCTGCTCCAGACAATATTTCTTCCACTGAACACTTCCAAAGCCGATGCCATTCCAATAGGTAGAAGTAATTCCCATCCATCTCTATTCGGCAGGTATGTGTTGCCAACTACCAACAACACACATAATATAAGAACCTTCTATCTATCTATATGCTCAGGCCTAATCCCCATTTTGGGGGTAGCCGACTCAAGACAGAGCAAGAACAGGGAAAACCCACAAACAACATAAAACAACAAATAAACACAGATAAAAAGCACAAACTCACACACATCCAGGTCACCCACTCACACATCATTCACAAATTTTAATCCTCACACATCACTCACACACATCCAGGTCACATAAGAACCTTGAAATAAACTAAAGGACAAATATGACCTCTGCCAGCAAGACAAGAGGTTCGTCACGATAATACCACCACCAGCAGTGCATCACACAAGAGCACACAACAGCCACAGGGCATTGCATGAAGGTTACCATAGTAGCAGTTCTTTGCATGAACCAAGCAAACTCAGCAGTAGGTCGTACAAAGTGCCTATGTTCATTAGCCCGAACCAGTTTCCAAATGTGCCACCGATCAACAAGGAACAAGTAAACTACGATGTAGAGGGTTGCACAAGGAGACCCACAGCTCTAGATCTTCAATATCCGTCATCAGTGAGCATCTACGGACCTAACTGTGCACCAGTATCATCTCTAGATTTGGTCAAGAGTCCCGAACCAACGTTTCCCCCACCACGAATATCCAAAGCTGTAGTACAAAGGAGTACAAAGGAAATCAAGCAACAACAGATATAGTGACCCTTCTAGGTTGCTTGTCCTCCAAAACACTGAGGATCAAGTGTCCAACCAGTGGTTTAGAGTGGGTAAGGGAACATTGGAAAGGGAATTACTGCCCTGGAACTAATGTCCGTGGCAGGATTAGGAAGTTAGTAGGGGACAGATGGGTTAGTAACTGCGGGGGGGATAAAATAAAGTTATTCATTTACAAACGCAGTCAGTCGCGGGTTTGATGCGAGATATTTGTCTAGGCGGAGTTTAAATGAATCAACGGTGATGCAGTCTATAACGGGGAAGCCCATTCCACAAGTTGACAACTCGATTGAAGAAGAAATTCTTAGATTCGTGTGAGTTAAAAGATTTACCAATAATTTTGCAACCGTTTCCCGCGTGTAATTAGATTGGTCGATAGTGAAGTACTTACTAGAGTTCATATTGTCGATGCCTTTGATGATTTTGAACACTTGAATTAAGTCACCTCTTAATCTGCGCTGGGTTAAAGGAAATAGATTTAATTACTAAGACGCTCTTCGTATGGTTTGTTCTTTAGGCTAGGTATCATTTTGGTAACTCTACGTTGAACTCGTTTTAGCTTGTTATATCTTGTTGGTAATAAGGGCACCAGGATGAAAGCAAGTATTCCAGAAGATGGGCGGGGGATCTAAGGAATTGTAAAGGGTTAGGATAAACTTCCTTTGGATTTATGCTCAAATGACCTGTCTCTTATATACCAATTATTTTGTTTGCCTTCGTAACAACTTCTGGAACATTGTGACTCGGTTTTAGGTTACTCGATATTGTTAATCCCAGATCGGTTTCTATGTGTTACATTCTTAAGTCTGAGTGCCATTCATCGAATAGTTTGCTTTCTCATTTAGGTATCCGATCTGTAGTACTTTACATTTATCCGCCATTGAAACTCATTTGCCAAATTTGGGCCCAACATGACAATTTATCCTAGATTGTGTTGCATATCGTCAAATGTTCTTTTGAGGAGTACCGCTATTTGCAAATTTTTGTATCGTCAGCAAATTTTGAAAGATTGTTACAGGTGAGACCCTCATCTATGTCTTTGATGTAAAATTAGAAAGAGGAATTGGTCCTAGTACCGATCCCTGGGGTTACCCCGCTACTTACATTGGTCCATTTTAGATGCCTTGACCGGTTTTATGACTACTCTTTGCTTTTCTGTCGATAGCTTTGAGCCAATTTTCTATCCACTTTTCAAACACCCAACCGTCTTGTATTCCATGGGCTTTTTAGTTTTAGCAGTAAACGTTTGTGGGGAATTTTGTCAAAGGCCTTTTGAAAAAATACAAGGAGTATATAATATCTACAGCTTTACTCTCATCGTATGAGGTTAAAGGATAATCGTGGAAGAA
>CM064567.1:48741507-48823605 GCA_032716605.1 Paralithodes platypus
AACCACACTGTACGGTATGTGAAGAAAGTTGTGTCACGTCTAGGCATGCCTTTTTTCTAATACTTTTAATGTCATCACCTCGGTTTGCACCATGTTATTCATCGTGAACAGTTGCACTGATATATACTCTGCCAAATCCTGTAAGTATTTTAAAACACTCAATAAGCTGGTCTCGCAACCTCACACACGCGCCTTAGGCGAGAAAATAGATATTGTTTTTAATATTCATAATACGGCTTGTTTTGCAGAGAGATAATTAGTTTAGTTGCTATACGGTTGCACAGATTCGAATTTGTTAAGGTCTGTCTGGGGACTACAGGGGACCAAAAATGATTCGCCAGGATTCAAGATGGGGTCTAAACATGCTTTTGAATAACGCAAAAATAATGTTTTCGTTTATATAGGTAAAATGTGTTTTGATACATCCCCAAAAGAGACGAGAAAGCGAGAGCGAGAGAGCGAGGAGATGAGAGAGATGAGGAGAATGGGAGTGCGACGAGTGAGAGAGAGGAGAGAGAGAGAGAAGAGAGGAGCTACCATTAGATACACAGACCACACAGAACCTCAAGGTCCTTACTAGACAGTCTGGCCTTACAAACTAATATATATCATATATATTATTTACTAATATTCTATATAATATATTAGTACGAAGTATTAATTAGAATAGAGATAGTATATATATATTATATACAGGATATATATGACACAGGTATACCTAACATACAACATACATACTATATTATATATATCATACACTAACATACATATACACATTATACGGGTAACCGTTTCTTGGTGGTGTAATGGTTAAGGTGTCCAAAAAAACTGTGTTTGATAACCCCGGTTTCGAATCCTGGTGGAGCGCACATGTGCTTTCCTTAATTTCATTGGGGGGTGTGTTTGGTGTTGTGGTGAAGTTAAATACAAATAAAATATTATACCATACATACATATTCATAAATACATATACATACACATACATATAACATAAATACATACATACATATTTACACATACATATACATATATACACCCTTATACACATATACACATTCTGTACACAAATACATACATATACATATGTACATGTATTGTACATACCATATATCAACATATACATACATATTTATATAAACCGGTATTTATATACTATATTTTTTCTTTTGTTCTTGTTTGTTTTTTTTGTTCATATAACCCTCTAGGACAGAGGTCAAGCCTTCCATTGAAAGTGTTTATTGTGTCGCTTCTCCATCACTCTCGCTGGTTAGTTTACTCCACTATGTCACCACACTGTAGTGTGAAGAAACCTCTTTGTGACATCTAGGTTTTGCCTTTTTTGGTTTTTAATTTCATTCTAATTTCCGTGGAAGTTTGAAGGTATTATTGTTTAATGTGAATAGCGCATTTATATCGACTTTGTCGAAGCCTTTTAGTTATCTTACCCCCTTTATCGATGGGGATGTTTGTAACTTCTACTACCTGGTAGGTGGGCATATTTTACCCTAAAAAAGGTTCATTCCATGCTCTTTTTCATGGCATAAACAAGAGCCAGACGCATAATACGATTATGTATCCGTAAAAGGGCGACAATAGACGCTATCCCAATAACACCTGAAGTCATCCTTGTACGACCACAGGTCCTATCCTGTAGCAACAATCGCGTAAAAGATCAGGCGGGGCGAGGTTGCTACTTCCGGAGGTGAAAAATCCCTCTTATCACGGGTAATTTCCGGAGTTTTTTCCTGGTCTCGCGAGGCCGTGAGTGGGTGGAATGTTGCAGAGGTGGTGTCGTTGTGGCACTAGGGCCGTGCCGATGCGGTTCAGAGCCCCGCCTGATCTGTCCTCCCCACGCGTGGATAATGTGCTCACAAGCACTTCCGACATATGTCGGGGGTAGGCCGCCGTAGGGGTGGCCATGATGATCTCTCATACGACATATGTCGGCGGCCCCCCCGCGGCTTGAGTGTTAAAAGACACTCATAAGTTGACCCCTCAAACTCCTCTTTTTTTTAAATGATAGACAGGTTCAATCGTTTAAGTCCTTTTTCTATCAACATGGTGTATTTCTTAATGGAGGGTATCATCTTGCGTAGGTCGCTCTACTCCTGTACCTGACTCGAGTCTTACAATGTCCCTGATCAGATAAGGTGACCAGAACTGTCACGACGCAGTGGTTAAAGGTGCGGCCTCACCGTACGGTTTGAACAGTGGCACTATTACGTTTCCTCCGAGTGTTTTATGTAATTTTCGTTTAATAAAGAGCCCAAATGCTCTCGGTTTGTCTTAATTGCAGCTGCTATATATTGGTCGGAAGTGTTTAGTTTTCTTCAGAATATTAGTACCACCTAACGTCTTTTTCTAGCGTTGGGTCGTTTTATATTTGTTTGGGCCATTTATATCGTATTTTGTATTTCATTATTTCTGCTACCAACCTGCAGTTCACCTGACATTTAATCTAGAAACCATTGAAGGGCATCTGTCTGCCATTGTTTAAGGACCCACTCTGATATCTTCTTTAAATGAGTTACAGACTGCTACGCATTTCCTATATTCTTCGGGCAGGACTGGGCATTTCCTATCTTTGTATCGTCGGCGAATATTGAAATGGTGTTGTTTGACCCATACATCAATATTGTTAATGTAAATGAGAAACAGGGACGGGTCCAAGGATCCAAACCCTGGGGAACTCCACTAGTGACAGGTTCCTACTCGGGATTCCACTCCATTTATCACCACTCTCTTGTCTTCTGTCTCGTAAGCCAAATGTTTTATCTAAGAATGAATTTTACCTGTTGATACCTCATCCTCTTCCAGTTTAGCCATTAGTTTCACGGTGTGGAACCTTGCTCCGACAGCTTTTTTGAAAGTCCAAGAAGATATATCTAGTTATTTCGTCACTGTGAGAGAGTGGGAGAGAGGAGAGAGAAAGGAATACATTTACATAGCTTGAAATACAGGGCACATAACATTTGACCAAATTAATCGGAACCAGGTGGTCGGGTATTAACTCTATTTAATACAAAAAATAATAAATAAAATCAAAAAAAACTAAAAAAAAGAAAAAAAATGGAAAACAAAAAAATAAAAGGACAAGTGGGGGATTGGGCATTAGTATATAGATACATATATAGATAGACATAGTGCGAACCCAAAAAATATTGTAAATGGCAGGAAAAAGAAAGCTCTTCACCCTTGTTCTACTGCTGTCAGTAAAATACCGTCCCTGTCAAACTCAAGGAGTCTCGTGCTTGTTTGCGTTTCTCTGGCTGGAAGGAAACAAGGCCTAATTTGTTCTTCGACTTGACAAAAATATTTCATCAATAGCAAATGATCTGAACTTTCCAACTCAAGCTCTTCCCAAGCTTTCTTGCATCTAGCGAAAACCCTCTCCAACAATTTTACTTCCTCGTCTTTCCCTCCTCTTTCCACTCTGACAGCACCACTGTTATGTCTCCCTCTGACAAAGCTGATATTCGCTCAAACTTTTGCTAAAAACTCCACCTTAAATTATTCCGGCACTATTCCTCCTTGTCCACCTCCCTTCCTCTTACTTATGCCTAATATCATAATCTTCAAAGGATGTGCTTTTTGCCCTCTCTGGGCTTAATAATAAGAAGGCATGCTGACCGGAGGGTGGTCCTTTTGATGTACTCAAAATTGTTCTTCCGTGCTAACTCCCTGCTTAGGCAAACTCTTTTGTCTCGGTCTTTCCTTTAACGTCCTTCCTTCTTGCTGGAAGTTTGCCCTCATTCAACTTGTCCCAGAGAAGGGTGACCGCTGTCAACCCTTCAACTCTAACCCAATTGCTCTCCTTTCTTGCATTTCTAAAGTTGTTTAAAGTATCATTCTTTCAAATTGTTGTAAACATTTATTTTCCCATAATCTACTTTCATATCGCCATTATGCTTTCGTTGTGGGCCGCTCTAGTGGTGATCTTCTTTCATATCTTACTAACTACTGTCCCATCCCATCGGTGAATTTTTTTTTTAGTGTGTTTGACATTTCGAAAGCCTTGATAAAATCATGCACAAATCTATACTTTCTTATAATTCCCTTCTTCAGTTTCTACCCCTCCATCTATGCCTTTATCTTTAATTTCCTTTCTGGCCTTTCCATAGCTGTGGTTGTGCATGACCATCACTCACTTCCTCAACTTATCAACTCTGGTGTTGCTCAGGGTTTGGACTTGTCTACTGTTCTCTTTAACCCTTAATTAGCGGCTCACCACATAAGTCGTATTTAATAAAGCTGGACTATGTGGCGGCGCTCGACATAGGTCGAGTGGCAATTTCAGCACGTAATGTTGCTGAGAGAGAGAGACAAGTGGTGGCAGGAGACTAGCGAGCGTATGACTGCTCCAGACCACTGCGGCGAACCTACTGACACGAATCTCAGCTCCCTCCTCCCTCTCTCACTCGCTACATACTGAATTATATGGGGAAAGTACCGAATTACATGCTTTTTGCACTCGCGTTGCACGGTTATTGCAAGAAAACTAGCCATCATAAAAGGATAGTTATTTGGTGTCATTCGAAAGCTCTGTTTATGCCCTTTCAGGAATAGGTACTTGTTTTACGTTCTGGGTCTTATTTAGGCATGAAAATGATCACGTAAACAGCCCTATTTTGGCTAAAAACACCCCGCTGGGCGGTACATATAAATAAACCGCATAGGCCGCTCGTAAAGTGTTAAATATTTATTAATGATCTCCTTAACCTCTCCGCTGCGTATCCCCTATAGTATACAGCCACCCCTGTGCGGAGGTATTTAGAGTGTTTCCTTCACTCAAATCGTCATCGTACCATAAATATCATTAATACTTATCCATATGCGCCTATTTTACGTTGATTATAAAGGTATTAGCCTGTTACAGCAATAAAACAAATGGAAACAGCGTTTGGATGGTCAAAATCGGCAAATTAGATCGGGAGTTACATAACTTAAGGCTGAGGCAGCCTGCCAGCAAGACTGGAGCGACACTGTCGTGGAGTTCCCTCTCTTTCTCTCTTTCACTCGCTGTGTAGCACATACGAGCACAGCTTGCTCATGAATCGCTATTGATAGCACAAAATATATCAACTAAATAAGGGAATAAGAGAGAGAATAGGTGATAATTGAAGGGGGGGGGGGGGGAAGGGGGGGATGTGGAGGAGTGATATTTGGCATGGCCAAGGGGCAATAGAAAATAGAAAATAATAAACAAAAAATAAAAAATAAAATATACCGGGCTGATTTAAAAAAAAAAATGTTAGACCTTGGATTATATAAGGCTTCCGCAGCGAAGCGGTAGGCCTTATATAAGTCTTGCCGCACTTGCTGGGTTAACTGCACCCCTAGTCCTATCCACTCATACACTGATGACTCATACCCTACAATATTCAAATAGTTTTCCACAACGATCCAGCATGCAATCACTCCAAAACTCAGGTGATGGGGCCATAGTACCCCTATCTTATGATCTATCAACTATTTCCGATTGGGGCAGAACATTTATTTTTATTTTCAATGCTTCCAAAGCCCAAAGTCTCCATCTCTCTACCTGTCACGATCTTCCATACAACTATCCCTTATACTTCAACAATACACAAATCAATCCTTCATCTTCTCTTAGTATTTTGGGTGTTTCTTTATCACCTACTGAAACCTTTCTTGGAAAATCATATTTCCACTACATGCAAAACAGCTTCTCAGAAGTGAGGTGTGCTCAACCTTTGTAGGTTCTTTCACTCCGCACAGCTTCTTGCTCTGTATAGGGTCACAGTGCGCTCATGTATCGAGTATTATTCACATGTGTGGGGAATTTCCACCCATACCACACTTCTTATAAGGGTAGAGTCAGCTCACTTCCTTTTACTAATTTCCACCCATACCACACTTCTTATAAGGGTAGAGTCAGCTCACTTCCTTTTACTAATTTCCACCCATACCACACTTCTTATAAGGGTAGAGTCAGCTCACTTCCTTTTACTAATTTCCACCCATACCACACTTCTTACAAGGGTAGAGTCAGCTCACTTCCTTTTACTAATTTACTACAATATCTTTCTACACGCTGCAATGTTGCTTCTCTCTTACTGTCTCTGTCACTCTTTCTACACGCTGCAATGTTGCTTCTCTCTTACTGTCTCTGTCACTCTTTCTACACGCTGCAATGTTGCTTCTCTCTTACTGTCTCTGTCACTCTTTCTACACGCTGCAATGTTGCTTCTCTCTTACTGTCTCTGTCACTCTTTCTACACGCTGCAATGTTGCTTCTCTCTTACTGTCTCTGTCACTCTTTCTACACGCTGCAATGTTGCTTCTCTCTTACTGTCTCTGTCACTCTTTCTACACGCTGCAATGTTGCTTCTCTCTTACTGTCTCTGTCACTCTTTCTACACGCTGCAATGTTGCTTCTCTCTTACTGTCTCTGTCACTCTTTCTACACGCTGCAATGTTGCTTCTCTCTTACTGTCTCTGTCACTCTTTTAACTTTGGGGGAGGCATTTGTACAGACAGCTTTTTCCTTTGTCTCCTTATTTCACATAGATCATACATGGGGCGAGAGAGAGAGAGAGAGAGAGAGAGAGAGAGAGAGAGAGAGAGAGAGAGCGAGAGAGAGAGGAGAGAGAAGGGGGGGGGGGGGGAATGTGGCAGAGGTGCGTCGGTGTGGTGGATGTTGCATTGATGTGATTGGAGGGTGGTGAAGGTGTGACGGTGGTGATCTTTGGAAGTGTAGTGATGGTGTGGTGATGGTACTGTTGTTGTAGGGTTATGGTGTTTGTTTCACGATCAATGTGTTTACAAATAAAACACAGACACACACATACACACACACACCTACACACAAACACACACACTCGATCTGTGCAACTCTCCAACCCAGGAGTAAAACGTTATTCTCAGACTTTCTTCTATTCAACAGCTGAGCTCTGGAACTCTCTCCCAGAATCAGTCTTTCCCTCTTCCTATGACTTGAATTGTTTCAAACACTGTGTGTCACGAAATTTTGGTTCGAACGTCCCTTGATTTTGGCTCTGTCACTCTTTCAACTCTGGGGGAGGCACTTGCTACAGGCAGTTCTGCCTTTTGCCTACCTCACTTACATAGAACAAGAACAAAAATACACAAATCAGATATTGTGTAATTACAATAATCATCAATCCATACACTGCATTACACATTCACTACATCACACATTCATTGCATTACACATATACTACATCACACATTTACAACACCACACATTCACATCACACTATTCACTATATCATACTTAACAAACACATGTTAACTGCACTGTAAATCCTCTTATGTTTTCTATAATTACAATAGTTGTTGTTGTTGTTGTTGTTGTTCCCCAAGCTGCCTGGCCGAACAGCCCCAAGGCCCGAGCAATTCCAAGGCCATAACCGAGCGCCCCCACAGAACCCTCCCTGCCGACCACAATAAAGCCTGGGTGACCGAAGCCACTCCATGGCGGGGAGCGGGAAACAAAACCTCAACTTTCTCTTCATAATTGCTGAGGGGCACAGGGCCCTGGGTGGGGCACCCAGGGCCCTGTGCCCCTCAGCAATTATGAAGAGAAAGTTGAGGGGCAAGGGAAAAATGTGACGCTTTGGCTTCCAATCTTGGTAGATTGGGAGGTCAATCCACGTAAGACGCCGTCACTTGAGATCTAGAAAATATATAGTTAAGGAACAGTCAGAGTAAGCTATGGGTATGGCAGAGATCGCTCAGTTCTCACTCTGATAGACCAGCCCATCACCACATTACAATAGTTTCTCAGCTTTACTTCTTTGTTTTTGCATTTGTGTTTCCTGATTGTTCTGTTCTCCTTCTCCAACTTTGTTAAGAAAATGTGCCACTCTACTCCTTCTCAGTCTGTGTAAAACGTTGTCTCTCTTTATGGTGTGCAGCTTAGTTCGTGTTGTTATGTTTATTTCCCAACTCTTATAATTCTGTTTCCAAGCGATTTTATTTGTTTTTCCTTTTCTAAAGTTATCCAAAATGTGCGTCGAAATGTTGCTGTTTTATTGTATTTGTTATGTCACAACTCTCTCCCTTTGTTTTCTGCATTTGATAATCAAATATATCTTTCTTGACTAGGATATAGGAAAATGTGAACTGATATGTGTTCAGAAATACTGGAGTTCCCTCACCACTCGACATTACGGAATACCTCGAGACAAATGCCATAAGAGAAAGTTGAATTCCAGGGGGCAGCACTAACAATCAACATGGACGGTATCCCACACCGGCACCAATCACCCCCAAGATATCACTGATCATGCCACACTTGTAAAAATAAGACTCCTTAAGTTTCCCCTCCCGCTGCTCCAGACAATATTTCTTCCACTGAACACTTCCAAAGCCGATGCCATTCCAATAGGTAGAAGTAATTCCCATCCATCTCTATTCGGCAGGTATGTGTTGCCAACTACCAACAACACACATAATATAAGAACCTTCTATCTATCTATATGCTCAGGCCTAATCCCCATTTTGGGGGTAGCCGACTCAAGACAGAGCAAGAACAGGGAAAACCCACAAACAACATAAAACAACAAATAAACACAGATAAAAAGCACAAACTCACACACATCCAGGTCACCCACTCACACATCATTCACAAATTTTAATCCTCACACATCACTCACACACATCCAGGTCACATAAGAACCTTGAAATAAACTAAAGGACAAATATGACCTCTGCCAGCAAGACAAGAGGTTCGTCACGATAATACCACCACCAGCAGTGCATCACACAAGAGCACACAACAGCCACAGGGCATTGCATGAAGGTTACCATAGTAGCAGTTCTTTGCATGAACCAAGCAAACTCAGCAGTAGGTCGTACAAAGTGCCTATGTTCATTAGCCCGAACCAGTTTCCAAATGTGCCACCGATCAACAAGGAACAAGTAAACTACGATGTAGAGGGTTGCACAAGGAGACCCACAGCTCTAGATCTTCAATATCCGTCATCAGTGAGCATCTACGGACCTAACTGTGCACCAGTATCATCTCTAGATTTGGTCAAGAGTCCCGAACCAACGTTTCCCCCACCACGAATATCCAAAGCTGTAGTACAAAGGAGTACAAAGGAAATCAAGCAACAACAGATATAGTGACCCTTCTAGGTTGCTTGTCCTCCAAAACACTGAGGATCAAGTGTCCAACCAGTGGTTTAGAGTGGGTAAGGGAACATTGGAAAGGGAATTACTGCCCTGGAACTAATGTCCGTGGCAGGATTAGGAAGTTAGTAGGGGACAGATGGGTTAGTAACTGAGGGGGGGATAAAATAAAGTTATTCATTTACAAACGCAGTCAGTCGCGGTTTTGATGCGAGATATTTGTCTAGGCGGAGTTTAAATGAATCAACGGTGATGCAGTCTATAACAACTCGGGGAAGCCCATTCCACAAGTTGACAACTCGATTGAAGAAGAAATTCTTAGATTCGTGTGAGTTAAAAGATTTACCAATAAATTTTGCAACCGTTTCCACGCGTGTAATTAGATTGGTCGATAGTGAAGTACTTACTAGAGTTCATATTGTCGATGCCTTTGATGATTTTGAACACTTGAATTAAGTCACCTCTTAATCTGCGCTGGGTTAAAGGAAATAGATTTAATTCTCTAAGACGCTCTTCGTATGGTTTGTTCTTTAGGCTAGGTATCATTTTGGTAACTCTACGTTGAACTCGTTCTAGCTTGTTTATATCTTTTTGGTAATAAGGGCACCAGTATTGAACGCAGTATTCCAGAAGAGGGGGCACTAAGGAATTGTAAAGGGTTAGGATAACTTCTTTGGATTTATGCTCAAATGACCTGCCTATAAACCCAATTATTTTGTTTGCCTTCTTAACAACTTCTGAACATTGTTGACTCGGTTTTAGGTTACTCGATATTGTTACTCCCAGATCGGTTTCTCTGTTTACATTCTTAAGCTGAGTGCCATTCATCGAATAGTTTGCTTTCTCATTTAGGTATCCGATATGTAGTACTTTACATTTATCCGCATTGAAACTCATTTGCCAAATTTGGGCCCAACATGACAATTTATCTAGATTGTGTTGCATATCGTCAACTTGTTCTTTTGAGAGTACGCTATTTGCAATTTTTGTATCGTCAGCAAATTTTGAGATTGTACAGGTGAGACCCTCATCTATGTCGTTGATGTAAATTAGAAAGAGAATTGGTCCTAGTACCGATCCCTGGGGTACCCCGCTACTTACATTGGTCCATTTAGATGCCTTACCGTTTATGACTACTCTTTGCTTTCTGTCGCTGAGCCAATTTTCTATCCATTTCAACACACCGTCTTGTATTCCATGGGCTTTTAGTTTTAGCAGTAAACGTTTGTGGGGAATTTTGTCAAAGGCCTTTTGAAAATCAAGGTATATAATATCTACAGCTTTACTCTCATCGTAGAGGTTAAGGATATCGTGGAAGAAGTCTAAGAGGTTTGTTAAACAGGAACGTTTTTTACGAAAGCCGTGTTGAGTATCTTTAAGTATGTTATTTTCCTCTAAGTGATTTACGAGTCTGTCTCGTATGACCGTTTCTAGCATTTTACATACAACTGAGGTTAAGCTAATTGGACGATAGTTACTGGGTAGGGATTTGCTGCCTTTTTTGAATATCGGTGCTACGTTGGCTAGCTTCCAATGATCGGGCATAGTTCCAGACTGCAAGGATTTATTGAATAGTAATGTCAGTGGTTTGGAGAGCTCATCCTTAGCTTCCTTTAGAACTCTAGGCGAGATTGTATCAGGTCCAGGCGTTTTATTTACCTTGAGTTTATCTAAACAATTCAATACTTCTCTCTCTGTAACGGTGATATTGCTTAGAACATCTGGATTATCAATCTGAATCGGCGATGGTATAGGGATATCACTGAGGTCTTCTGTTGTAAAAACTGATGCAAAGAAGGTATTGAGGGCATTACTCATTTGTACTTCGTCTTTGGTGTATTCTCCATTTTCATCGACTAACGGTCCAACAGTTGAAGTACTACTTTTTTCTTTCTGATATAACTATAGAATTCTTTCGGGTTTGTTTTACTTTGATTCGCAATATGTAACTCTAAGGTCTTTTTACTTTGCTTAATTAACTTTTTGGCTTTGCGTCGTAGCTCTACAAATTTCATCCGTTCTTCGTCATTTTGTGAGGATTTTAATCTATCATTAGCAAATTTGTTAGCAAGCAGGCAGTTTGAAATACCTTTATTCCACCATTTGGGCTTATTATTATGGCATGGACGCCGTATTTTCGATGGTATGCAGTCTTGCACTGCTTTTAGGTAAGTGGCTTCGAATAACTTCCAAGATGTATTTATGTTGTTATTGTGAATTAAAAAGCTCCAGTCAGTTTCTTTAAACATAGCTCTAAGTTTATTGAAGTTTGCTTTCTTGAAATTAGGGACTTTTTCGATGCTACTATTTGGTTCGTTACTAGTAAACTTTAAAATGAAAGTTATCGTACGATGGTCGCTGTTACTGAATTCATCACCATCAATCAAATTCTCTATTAATTCTTCTTTTGTTGCAAGTACAATGTCAAGAACGTTATTACCACGGGTTGGCGTTCGAACAAATTGATAAAGCGAACTCTCTTGCAAGTTCGTATACAAGTCATGTCCGGAGTGTGAAGTAAGAGTATCTCCCCACTTGGTCACAGGTAAATTAAAGTCGCCAAAAATAACGGTATCTTGTGAGTTACTTACATCTGCAATTTGTTCGTAAATTTCTCGGTCAGTTTGCACTGATTGAGCTGGAGGTCTGTATATTAATGCAAGTATTATTTTTGTACCTTTATTATTCTTTATTAGCACAAAAGATGCGTCGACGTTCACAATTTGAGGTTTTAACAAGAGGGTAGGGTTAAGACTTTCTTTGATATAAAGTAAAACGCCACCTCCATTTCGATTTATTCGGCTTTTCTCAAACATTACATAACCGGGAAGTGAATACTCTGCTAAAAAGTCTCTATCTTCTGTATTGAGCCAAGATTCTGTTATGCCAATCACATCATAATTTTCTGTAAACACTAGCTCCTCTAAATCTGAAAATTTATTGCGTATGCTACGAGCGTTTGCATAGAAAACCTTTAAATTTTTTATTTTAGAACTCACGGAACGCTCTTTATTTTATTTTTGGTTCTTGTCGGATCTACATTTATGTTCATGGCTGTCCTCGGTCCTCGCTGTCTTCGGTCCTTATCGCTGGTGGTCCTCGGTTGCCTCTGTTTTTTTCTTGGCGTTGGATGATTTATGTTACTGCTGCTTCTTCTCGGATGGCGTTTTTTGATCCATGGCTGCGGACTGCTTCGTGTAGGAGACGACCCATGCGTGCTGAACCCACAGGGTTTAGACGAGTGCCATCCTTGCGGAACAGAGTTGGCTGGTTGTAGAAGTTGTCCCAGAGGTTGATGAAATCAACTTCTTCCCTCAGACACAAATATTTTAGTCGGCTATTTGTGCTGAAGGCCTTGTCGTAGAATTTGTCAGGTGCGTCGATCTTGGGGAGAATGCCTGAGATGATGATATTCCTTGACTTGTTTTTGTAGTGCTGGATCATCTTGCGATATTTCTCCATCAACTCTTCGGATCTGGTGCGCATGACGTCATTTGAACCAGCATTGATGACAAAAAGGGTATTTTCATTTGCATCCTTTGTGGTATCTTCGAAGGCTTCCACAATGTCGTCCAGTCCAGCTCCTGGGATGCAAAATCTTTTTCGTTGATTTGGGACTCTGTCGCAGAACTCTTCGACCTGTCCTCGTAGGATGGAATCCCCAACGAGCCTGGTCTCCTCTGGTTCGTCTTCCATCTCTACCAATATCTCAAATCTGTTTGACATTGTGACTGGTAGATGAGACCTTTTCTGCGTTGGCCGTGCACCGTTCCTCACTGGTGTAAATCCGGAAACCTGTGGTGGCGGGACTCTACGTACAGGTCGGGGAGAGGAGTGGTTAGAACAGGGGCGAGGGGTTGGTACTGTTCGTGCTAGCAGGCTTCTTGCACGAGGAGTGGGGGAGAGACTAAGGTGAACAGGGCGACTGTCCTGGTTTGATGTCGGCTCAGGTTCGTCAGAAGCATCTGCTGCAGTGTCTACTGCAGGTGTTGGATTGTTGGCAGATGACGTTGGGGCGGTGGTGGTAGTAGGTGCCATACATGGGCACCTATGGTCACCAAATGTATGCAACCAGTTGTTTGGACCGTTACTAATAATGATTAGTAATAACTTGATTAAATTAATATCCAGTATTCGAGAATGGATAATAAGTCGTAGGCGTGTGCATAAACCTTTAACCGTCCTGGTGGTGTAATGGTTAAGGTGGCAAAAATGTGTGTGTGATAACCCGGGTTCGAATCCCGGCGGATCATATATACTTGAATTAATTTCATTGGGGGTGTTTGGTGTTGTGGTGAAATGAATAAAATATAGATTATCAGTAGGTTCAGAGATATTTCGTCGCGAGGCCGGTCTATATTATCTGTGCCCCATGAATATTCTTTCCTCTCACTTAAACATTAGGCCTACCATAGCGCGGTTGGGAGTATGAACATGATTAGATTAATATCCAGTATTCGAGAATGGATAATAAGTCGTAGGCGCGTGCATAAACCTTTAACCATCCTGGTGGTGTAATGATTAAAGTGGCAACAATCTGTGTGTGATAACCCGGGTTTGAATCCCGGCGGATCATATATACTTTAATTAATTTCATTGGGGATGTTTGGTGTTGTGGTGAAATTAATAAAATATAGGTTAAATAAGCCTACCTAAACTTATGAAATGTTGAACCCGTGCAAGAGCCCTATTTCATATACCTTGCCATGGATACAAAGTCATTAGTCAATGGAGTCCATTGTTCAAGAACTCTGTACATAGTGACATGCCTCCGGCGTCGCTTCAACCCTGTGCCTGTTACCGGGAGAATAAGACTACCAATAACTAATAATGATCATTCACATTCTCCCTCTCTAATTGTAAAATATATGTAGTCTATGTTTCTATGGACCTTAATTAAACTAAGTACCTCCCCCATCTCACTCGCTCTCCATGAATATATTCAAATTACCCAGGTCGCTCAGTAAGTGACCCATTATTTTTATTGCAAAAATTAAATAAATAGGTAACAAACATTATATTTCTCCCATGGCACTCACGTCGACTTCTAACGTTTGTGACCACACAATACACGCAAGCTCTCTTTTGTTCTCTCTCTTGCACCTCCTTCCCCCCGCCCCCCCCCCTACCCTCCCCCTGATCCAAGACCAAAGCCATTGTGTCCCAGTTGGCTACTTGGGCTGATTCTCTCGGTCCCTTTACTCTCCTTTTATCGTGTCTTCCTACTCTCTTACCTGCCTGTCTCTTTCTATTTATAATATATCTCTGCTTTTTTTATTTTCTACTAAGTACTTCTCCAATAGAAGTAGTTAATATTAGAACAGGTACACAGGGTATATTATTAGTGTATTTAGAAGAAAAATCGATAAATAAAATATTGAAATACAATGAGGATGACAATATAAAGAGACATTGACATATGAACACAAAACACATAACATAACCTGCGAGGCAGATACTGGGTATGTGAAGGGGGGAGCTCAGGGGCGTGTTAGTGTATAATGTGGCCGTTTTGGTGGCGGGAAGGTATTTCCTTTTGCTCACAAGAACATGTACTAGCATCTTCTCATGCCACCCTCTATATGCTCCAGGAGCGATTTGCGCCTTCCAAAATAATTGGCTTAAGTCACCGAAAGGCATAAATCGCATCTTCTGCTGGCTGTCAGAAGCTGAAGAAACAACTGTATGGCCCAAAACAGTGTGACAGCGAAGGTTTAAGGAAATATATCCTAATAATGATTATTCTTCAGCATGGGAAGGTCGGCCACAGCTGATATTATATGCAATTGAAATTATATATTTGTAAAGCATTGACAATTATATATAAAGGCATACACATGGTCAAGAAAATATTGTCCTAGGCACAATCTACGATAAGCTATCATATTTGTAAAGCGGTGCTAACGGTCACTGGTATATGCATATACACAAATACTCAAATCAAATATAGATTAGGTGGAAAATACTTGGTTATTGTTTTAAAAGAATGACGGGGATAAACATATATATATATATATACAATCAAATATATACAATCAAATATATACAATCAAATATATACAATCAAATATATACAATCAAATATATACAATCTACAACAATATATACAATCAAATATATACAATCAAATATATACAATCAAATATATACAATCAAATATATACAATCAAATATATACAATCAAATATATACAATCAAATATAACAATCAAATATAACAATCAAATATAACAATCAGATACAACAATCAAATATAACAATCAAATATAACAATCAAATATAACAATCAAATATAACAATCAAATACAACAATCAAATATATACAATCAAATATATACAATCAAATATATACAATCAAATATATATGGGACATGCATTTTGACGATACCAAAGGTAAGAGCAGGAACATAATATTTAGTGCAGTCTTACAAAGCCTATGTTGTCATTGAAAATGTCCTTGATAGTGTCCGTTCAATTATGCATGGATCCAATATTTTTTTGGCATACATTTAGTCGAGGTTTTGATATTTTTTGTCCTGATCATTATGGAATTCCTTTTCATTATTGTTGTATGTATGCATAAGAAAATGTATAACAAGTCATTCTTACCGTCCAAAATCGACGGATAGTTAATATTTTTAGTCCGACGGTCATAGATATACGGTATATGCAAAAAACGGTTATATTAGAAAATATATATAAAATCCAATATTGATGTACAAGATTTATTAATAGTCTATCAAAAAGAGCAGAAAAAATAATTGTGATTTCATATTAAAAACACATTTAGTTGTTTAACCCGGGAAAGGCAAGCATCCTCATAAGAGGTTTTGGTGGTGGAAGGCGAGAGTCCTCATAAGATCCAAGGCTTTAAAAAAAACTTTTAAAACACCCCAGTGGCACTCAAAACAAAGCAATATGTGATTATGTCAGATAATTCTCCTCCATTACTTTCTATTATTCCTACATATGTGTCCCCCTCCCCTTCCCTTCCTCAATTATCACCTATTTTTCCTCTTATTCCCCCTTTTATCGGGTAACTTTCAGCGGGAATATCCTTCCCGCGGTCTCTCGCGGCGAGGCATCTAAATATCCTTGCAACAGAGAGACTTTAAATTAGAGACGTCAGTGTTGCTTGAGAACTCGGGAGGAGAGGATATATGTCGCCGAGGCTCTCCCCTCATGAATGGACCGGTCGGCAATAACACATAATTTTCACTTCCCAAATACTATTCCCACTTGTTTTATTGCTCTTAACCCGTTTAGTAACAGCGACGGCAGAAAGCCGTCAATAGATAAATCACTCCCCAGGCCCAGCGACGGCTGCAAGCCGTCAGTAATATACGATCATTGTAACTGCCAGTATCCGGCAGTACCTGGTACCACAACGTTTGAGCACTGCTTTAACACTAGTCAAAGTTCAGGGTCTGCACTTAAGACCTTGGCAACACTTTTCACCTTATATCCAAGCCCCACAGGCTGGGAGAGTCAGTATTCCTCCATCTTTTGAGGTGGGAGGTTGTTATATCTTGCCTCTGAAGCCATTTTGGCCACATTGCTTGGGACTGCGGAGTACATTTATGCTAGTACCCTATGGTACAGTAGAGGTTAAATGTTAATAACTTCACATTAAACGTAAAATAGGCGCATATGAACAAATAATAACAATATTTATGGTAAAATTACGATTTTAGTCGGGAATGAACCAAAGTACCTCCGCATGGCAGGACGTTTCATATGCCATAGTCTAGCCTTTGCCGGGTTAATGAGTTTCCGAAGTATCGTTCAATTGTGGAAGATCATAATTTTTTTCAGAAACATTCCAAAGATTCAATTTGCCACGATATTCATTACAGTGTTCATGGTTTTTCTTTCAGTAATATATTAGCATTGCCTTCCCTCTATATTAAGGTGCATAGAAAAGTAAGGTTAAGGCGATAATTGTTGGTGGAAAACGAGCAATAGTAAACGTTTTTTGGTGGCGCAAATTTGTGAATTGGCTGGGATAAGCAATTATATTATAGAGAAAGATAAAATTCCTGATCAAGATTTTCATATGTAATGCCCAGAGAGCAAGAGGGTTAACTAAAAGATAATAATATCTTGATCGTCGAGGGGGGGGTCACCTACAGGAACGAAAAGTATAAATATCCTAGACAAACATGGCAAAGAGGGTAGCATGTGGATTGTGATAAACTTTGATATTAGAAGGGATCCAAAACCAGGGATTATTCAAACACTATGTTAACTGTTTAACTAGACAGCGATGTGTCTCTCAGGTGTGACTTGTAAAATATTGTTACGTCTCTCTCTACTTGACACAGGTGACTGATAACAGTATAATTATGGTCATCTGTAGGTCTTATCTTATATTCTTCATTATTCTTTTCCCCAGGTGGCGGCTGCGGCTGGCTCTAGTTCAGTCATCTTGGCTGCTTTCAGCTTAGACTGCGAGCGCCTGCTGGGCAGCTCTGGACTTCGGCTGGTTGGTTCGGCTCGTGCTGCTTCCGGCTGCTAGGCTATCCTTGTAAAGTGTCATGTTAGTGTTGTAAAGCCTCAGTTTGGAGAGGAAGAACATGTAGAGCATCAGGTCAACCTTGTAAAGTGCTGGTTTCTTGTCGGCCTTGTAAAACACAAGAAGGTTTGGATTGTAAAGCTGCAGGTTAGTGTTAGGCTCGAAGGCTCGTAAAGTACATAGTTGGTCTTGTAAATCACTGAGTAGTTGACATTGTAAAGCGTCGATGAGGTACTAGGAGGCTACTGAACAACTAATAATTCAGAATATGGTGGGTTTCTGTTTGCTCCTCTTGGTTGACTTGGTTTAGGAGGTTAGAGGGCAACTTTCTCCTGAGTGTAGAGAGGGAGAGTTATGTCGTTTTGACCTTGGGCCGGCTAGCTCTGGAATAGGTAGCCGTGCAATTGATAAATGAGGTAGGGGTGAGGTGTGACATCAGCAAGGGGCCGATTGAGGACAGGTTTGCTATGAAAGTGTGTGGGACTGACTTTTTCGGTGTAAAAAATAGTTTGGCGGACTCTCTTATTCTGTACTTGCTTAACAATGTTGGATGCTGCTCATTCGGGTGTAGGTCTCGTAGTGGGTGTATTTCCTGAAGATGCGGGCATAACACCTAAAGCAAATCTTTCACCATTATGATAATCTCTGACCGGTTTGGTAAGATGATCCTAAGGGTATTAGAGTGTTGGGCCTATAATTGGGCTTTGTGATTGGGGTTGTGTGGGACAGGGATCTGCCTTGCTTGGGCCAGTCGGCTTTCTGCAGACTCCCATTTTCTTATGTTCTTATGTTCTTATGATACTCTACAGCACATCACTACATAAACGGCTACCCTTCATATCATGAATTTTGTAACTACTTCGTCTTTCATTTTACAATCCTTAATTATGTGTTCATGTGTTATGCTAATTTCTTATTATAACGCCTGTGTGCATTTGTATGCATAAATACCCAAACAATTTTTCTCCCCTTTAGTAGGTATTTATCTGTCATTTTCCACATGATCAACTTATGCTGAACTTCTTCCTCATACGTACCAAAATATATATATTTACTTTTGTATTAATCTTCTGTTTGATTTGCTTGAGTTATATGCCATTATCTTATGTCACTATTATATATATATATATATATATATATACCGGTATATACATATATACAGTATACCGTATATATATATATATACAGTATATATATTTATTTTTTATTTTTTATTTTTTGATGTGACTGAGGGAGAAAGAATGCAGAACTGCTTGTGGCGGGTGCCTCCCCCAGAGTTGAAAGAGTGACAGGGCCAAAATCAAGGGACGTTCGAGCAAAAATGCCTGGACACACGGAGTTCGAAACAATTTAAGTAATAGGAAGATGGAAAGACTGATTCTGGGAGAGAGTTCCAGAGCTCAGCAGTTGAAAAGAAGAAAGACTGAGAATAACGTTTCACTCTTGGGTTGGAGAGTTGCACAGAGTAGGGGTGGGATTGTGTTGTAAGACAGGTACTACGTACCCTACGCAGAGAAGGTGGTATACACTATACACTAGGAAAACTCTGAGGAACACTGATTATTGTAATAGCGATAGAAAGCGAGAGAGATGCAACATTGCGGTGGAGCAAGAGAAATTGCAGAGAGTTGGTGAGTGGACTGGAGTTAATGATACGAACGGCTTTCCTTTCTACTTTGTCTAGGAGTGCGGTGTGAGAGGATCCTCCCCACACATGTGAACAATACTCAATACAAGGACGCACAACGCACTGTGCCCCTGTACACAGCAAGAAGTTGTGCAGGGGTAAAGAACCCCCTTAGGCGGTTGAGCACACCAAGCTTCTGGGAGGCTGCCTTAGCAAAACTGGTAGTATGGTCCTTCCATGAGAGAGTAGAAGAAAAAGAGACACCGGGAATATTGAGAGAAGATGAAGTATTGATATTTGTATTGTTGAAGTATAAAGGATAGTCCTCTGGGAGTTCTGAACGGGTAGCAAGATGAAGAAATTGGGTTTTGCAAACATTAAAGGCAACAAGGTTTTCTCTGCCTCACCTGGAAATAGTAGTTAGATAAGAAGATAAGTGTTGCATGGCTTCATTTTGTTTGTATTTGAGGGATTGCTGGCTGGGGCGTTTAGGAAAATTAATTAAGTAGTGTAAGTTAGAGTTGTCTGCATATGAAGAAATGGGACTGGAGGTACATTTGAGAAGATCATTTATGAAAAGCAGAAAGACAATGGGAGATAGGACAGAGCCCTGAGGAACACCTGAGTTGATAGGATAAGGAAATGAGCGATGGCCGTCCACAACCGCAGCTATAGAGAGAAAGGCACAGATGGAGGGATAGCAAGCGAAGGAGGGTAGTTTAGAAATTTAAGATTCGTGCCAGACAATATCGAAGACCTTCGATATGTCTAGTGCAACAAAAAAACTCTCACCGAAGTCCCGAAAGGAGGATGACCAAGAGTTAGTAAGATATGAAAGAAGATCACCAGTAGAGCGACCCTTTAAGGAAGCCATACTGGCGATCTGAGAGTAGATTATAACAAGATAAATGCTTAAGAAATTTGAAAGCAAGAATAGTTTCATATACTTTGGAGATACAAGAGATGAAAGCAATTGGAGGGTTGAGAGCGGTCACCCTTCTTTGGGACAGGTTGAATGCGAGCAAATTTCTAGCAAGATGAGAAGACGTTAGAGGAGAGACAAAAACGAAAGAGTTTTTGCCTAGGCAGGAAGTCTGCACGGAAGCACATTTCTTAGTACAACAAGAGGAACACCGTCCGGACCGTACGCTTTCTTAGTATTAAGCCCAGAGAGGGTAGAAAATACAACTTTAGAAGAGATTAGGATATTAAGCATGAGTAGAAGAGCCCCTAGGGGGATGGAGAGGGAGGAATAGCACCGGAATCATCCAAGGTGGATTTTCTAGCAAAAGTTTGACCGAGGAGTTCAGGTTTGTCAGAGGAAGAAGTGATGGTTGTGCCATCAGAGTTGAAAAGGGGAAGGAAAGGCGAGGAAAAAAAAAAATATATATATATATATATACATACTGTATGTGTATATATATATATATATATATATATTACACTGTATATGTGAGTGTGTGTGTGTGTTCGTGTTTGTGTGTTGCTGTCAAGTTCACTGTATTTTTCACAATATATCTTTCGTCCTAATTTTACTCATGATAATATGTAATGATTTCATGTAATTACTGTATAATACACATTGTTTACCTAGATGGCCTTCAACCACAATGTGTCCATACATATTGGGCCTGGAATGAAAGATAAATAAAAAACAAACACAATGACAATATAACACAGACACACACAGCACATACGCTCACTCACTGTACACACAAATACACACACACACAACTATACACCTCTTGAACAATAAACTTGCCCCTAGTTTTGTGGCGGGTACTGAAGGGTGAATAATAAGGAAAGGTAACTGACCTGAAAACAAACAAACCTAGTTATATCGAGAATTTATCTAAACAAGCATTTAATAGACTAACGAGTGTTTTGTTTGTTGTCTGCTTAGCGAGCGAACATGAGATCAGCTGTGGATAAAACGATATTGATTTGATTCGGATTTGAAATTCTATTCTATTATATAATATATACTGTGCTCAGGCCCAATCCCCACTTGACCTACAGTATTTGTGTTCCCTCTTTGTCTCTCTTTTTATTTTATCTTTATTTTTTGTTTGGGGGGGGGGGATGGCCGGCTCAAGACAGAGCCAGAATAGGGACAACACAACAGAAAACAATGAACACACAAACACAAAATACAAATTCACACACATCTAGGTCATCCAGGAGAAGACCCAGGGACCAGGGTCACCAAGGTCCCTCTAGCACTTCCCCAGCCCCCGACCACCCGGAGAGGTTCCGATCTCGGCAGGCAGACATGCAGCAGAGCGATACCACAAGCCCGCCCACCTCACTTCCAGGCGCACCCTTCAAATAAACCGTCTCCCCGGGCCAGGCGCCTGATGGACTATTATCTAGTCCATTTTTCGCCCAACCCCTTCCCCCATATGACCACGTGTTCACTCATCCATTTACAAGCATTCTCCATTCATTCCTATGTATTACCACTTCCCTTGCCTTATCTATAGTCATTCCTCTATCATCCAAAGCTTGTCTTACACAGTCTCTCCATCTCAATGGGGGGTTCCTGCCCTTCTATCTCCCCTTGTATCTGACTCACATATTCTCTTTGTAAGCCTTTCATGTTCCATTCGTTCACCGTGACCATACCAGCTCAGCACCCTTCTGTCCACTCTGGCCGACAAATGTTCCTGCTGCCCCACTCTCCTACGTATCTCTTCATTCCTCAATCTGTCTCTACGAGTAACTCCACACATACTCCTCAAGCAGCTCATCTCCATCACATCAAACTTTCTTCTCTCCTTTTCCTTCAGAGCCCATGTCTCAGCCTCATACATCACTGTTGGTACAACAATTTATTGATACATTGCACTTTTTACTTTCATTCCGAGATTTCTCGTCTTCCACATAGTCCCCATTGCTCCGAAAACCTTCCTTCCTTCACAGACTCTCTGTTTTACCTCCATTTCCATACCTCCACTCCTGCTTATCATTCCTCCTAGATATTTAAAACACTCTTCTTGTTCTAATAATTATTTCCCCATCCGGCCTCATATGTAAATTCACCCTACGATCACCCCTATTACACACCATTACTTTACTTTTATTGACGTTTGAGATACCGAACTGAATTTTGAAAGGCAAATTGGTATCAGTCATAGCTAGTTCTCCATGTATATATTTGCTTAGGATAAAAGTACTGCATATGAATCCTTTCAAAACAGGCGATTAAAACTATATACATGTATTTTCTTTGTTTATATAAGTTTAGAACATAAATGTTAGTCATAAAGAAAATGGTAGAAGAACATACAATTATTCTGATGTTTACGTCCTAATATTAGAGATACACAACTGATACTGTGTGATCATATACTGTAAATGTATACATTTCATTACATAACAATAACTATGCTTGATTAAACAACAATCAACTTTTATTTATCCGGTATCTGTCTAGTTTTCTATTCTACGTTGTTCTTCAGTTTACCCTGCCACAACTGTCAACCACCCCAAACCTACCTATGACAAGTTGAATACAGAATTAGCTGATATATACTGACAATATATTAAAATAACCTATAATTAGCTTGGTTTTAACCCCTTGAGGTCTATGACGCATTTTAGTAGTTTATTATGGCTATAATTAGACTATTTTGTTAAACTTAGAAAGAATCTGTGTTAGTCAAAAACATAATCAATTTGGCTTTGACCCTTATATTCCAAGAGATCCTTCCTAAACTGCACAACATCATCTCAACACAGCGTATCCCATCTGTTGTGTTTCCTTACATGTATATATTCCTTCTAATCCTACTATTTCGTTTTTTCCTACCTCTCCCCTATCTACTTGATTTGTTTTCTAAAATTGTACAATGTTCTTTTGTTTCCGTATTCCGTTGCTTCCCCTTTTCTCAGAGCCTTTTGTTTGCTGGTTTAACTGTATATTTCCTCCAATTCTTCTTTGTCCTACTTTTTATTTTTTCTGTGACTTATGATTTTATTACATTTCTTATCGGGTTCTGCCTGTATAATTGTTACCATGGCACTATATTCCCCTCTCCTTTCTCATAGTCATATTTCGTATTCGCTCTCTCTCTCTCTCTCCGCACACCGGCCACAGCTTACCCTAGTCTCCGCATAATGAGACTAAAGTTCCATAATTAACAAGAACAACTCCACCTCCAACAACAACAACAACAACATCATAATACCAGACCACCACCACCACCACCACACTTCCTTGCACGCTCACACCACTTTAAGGGGACATATTTTTATCGAAACATTTACAAATGTATCTTGAAGGAGGGTCACAGGTTTATATTTAAGCTTGATGGAGGCCTAGGGAGAAAACTTAAACAATCAATAAAACACCCCTAAATGAACAAATAATTACACGCATCTTCCCTTAAAAAATAATGACGAGGTTCTCCTACACTGCAACCGAAAGGAATAGTAAGGTAAATATAATATAGACAAATATATTGGGTGACATTTAAAGTAGATTATTATCATTAGTATATGTTCCTACCACTGTTCTTGTTCCTACCATCCACTGTTCTTGTTCCTACCATCCACTGTTCTTGTTCCTACCATCCACTGTTCTAATTCTTACCACTGTTTAGTTCCTACCACTGTTCTAGTCACTACCACTGTTATAATCACTACCACTGTTCTAATCAATACCAATGTTTAGTTCCTACCACTGTTCTAGTTACTACCACTGTTCTAATCACTACCACTGTTTAGTTTCTACCACTGTTCTAGTTCCTACCACTGTTCTAGTTACTACCACTGTTCTAATCACTACCACTGTTTAGTTTCTACCACTGTTCTAGTTCCTACCATTGTTCTAGTTCCTGCCACTGTTCTAGTTACTACCACTGTTCTAGTCACTACCACTGTTCTAGTCACTACCACTGTTCTAGTCACTACCACTGTTCTAGTCAGTACCACTGTTCTAGTTACTACCACTGTTCTAGTCACTACCACTGTTCTAGTCACTACCACTGTTCTAGTTACTACCACTGTTCTAGTTACTACCACTGTTCTAGTTCCTACCACTGTTCTAGTCACTACCACTGTTCTAGTCACTACCACTGTTCTACTTCCTACCACTGTTCTATCACTGTTCTAGTTACTACCACTGTTCTAGTCACTACCACTGTTCTAGTCACTACCACTGATCTAGTTCCTACCACTGTTCTATTTCCCACCAATGTTCTAGTTCCTGCCACTGTTCTAGTCACTACCACTGTTCTAGTTCCTACCACTGTTCTAGTTCCTGCCACTGTTCTAGTTCCTACCACTGTTCTCTGTTCTAGTTCCTACCACTGTTCTCTGTTCTAGTCACTACCACTGTTCTAGTTACTACCACTGTTCTAGTTCTTGCCACTGTTCTAGTTCCTACCACTGTTCTAGTCACTACCACTGTTCTAGTCACTACCACTGTTCTAGTCAGTACCACTGTTCTAGTCAGTACCACTGTTCTAGTTACTACCACTGTTCTAGTCAATACCACTGTTCTAGTCACTACCACTGATCTAGTTCCTACCACTGTTCTATTTCCTACCAATGTTCTAGTTCCTGCCACTGTTCTAGTCACTACCACTGTTCTAGTTCCTACCACTGTTCTAGTCACTACCACTGTTCTAGTCACTACCACTGTTCTAGTTCCTACCACTGTTCTAGTTCCTGCCACTGTTCTAGTTACTACCACTGTTCTAGTTCCTACCACTGTTCTAGTTCCTGCCACTGTTCTAGTTACTACCACTGTTCTAGTCACTACCACTGTTCTAGTTCCTACCACTGTTCTAGTTCCTGCCACTGTTCTAGTCACTACCACTGTTCTAGTTCCTACCACTGTTCTAGTTCCTGCCACTGTTCTAGTCACTACCACTGTTCTAGTTCCTACCACTGTTCTAGTTCCTGCCACTGTTCTAGTTCCTGCCACTGTTCTAGTTACTACCACTGTTCTAGTTACTACCACTGTTCTAGTTACTACCACTGTTCTAGTTCCTGCCACTGTTCTAGTTCCTACCACTGTTCTAGTTACTACCACTGTTCTAGTTCTTGCCACTGTTCTAGTTCTTGCCACTGTTCTAGTTCCTACCACTGTTCTAGTTCCTACCACTGTTCTAGTTACTACCACTGTTCTAGTCAATACCACTGTTCTAGTCACTACCACTGTTCTAGTCAGTACCACTGTTCTAGTCACTACCACTGTTCTAGTTACTACCACTGTTCTAGTTCTAACCACTGTTCTAGTCACTACCACTGTTCTAGTCACTACCACTGTTCTAGTCACTGCCACTCTTCTAGTCACTACCACTCTTCTAGTCACTACCACTCTTCTAGTTACTAACACTGTTCTAGTCACTACCACTGTTCTAGTTACTGCCACTGTTCTAGTTACTACCACTGTTCTAGTTACTGCCACTGTTCTAGTTACTACCTGTCCACCCCCACAACATGCGTACCAACTCCCTCGTCCTCCTGCACATTTATGGTAAACTTCAAACACCGAAGAATCACCGGTTATATGGATTGAAACAAAAGCGTGTCAATGTAACAAAAGTATTTGTTTGAGGATGTACAGTTGCCTGCACAAGTAGTTGGTGTACCAATAGATTATAAACGTGAGACAATGAACAATGAAGGATGACTAACACTGGTCAACGCATGTGTTTAAAACAAGATTATTATTTTTTTTTTCTGTGATTGAGGGAGGCAAAAGGCATAACTGACTATAGCGAGTGCCTCCCCCATAATTGAAAGAGTGACAGGGCCAAAATCAAGGGACGTTCGAGCCAAAATGCCTGGACACACGGAGTTTGAAGTAATTTAAGTCAAGGGAAGAGGGAAAGACTGATTCTGGGAGAGAGTTCTAAAGCTCAGCTGTTGAGTAGAAGAAAGTTTGAGAGTAACGTTTCACTCTTGGGTTGGAGAGTTGCACAGAGTAGGAGTGGGTTTGAGTTTCAAGACGGGTACCACGTGCCCTACGTAAAGGAGGTGGTATACACTGGGAAAGCTAATGAGATGAGTTAACCATTGCGTAAGATACAACACTCGTAATTCAATCATGTTCATTATATTGCTATGTATCAGATCACGTAGAGGAATGGAACTTGTGTGGGCAACTGTGCAATGTTCAGCATATACAAAGTTCCACCAATTCGAATACCTAAACTTTTAAAGCCAAGATCTGAAGCCTCTGGGCTATAATAATGTATTGTATTGTCTCGTTTGTGTTCGATACTGATTCAAATGGCTGCGTCGCGATTTGTGCTCTTAACCCTTTCAAGATCCTACTAAGGATATATTTGTTGTGTTCTGGCTATTATCAGACGATTTTATTCAGATTAGGAAGGGTATATGGAAGTCAGACAGTTAGTTGAGGTAGTTTTTACTCTTACAATCCCCGCAGATCTTTCCTGAATTGCATATAATCGTCTAATGATAGCCAGAATAAAACTACCAACATGCGTCATCATCACTGACACTCTTGATACCAAACCGTCTCCACAACACCTTATTGGGCGTCCTATGGGCTCCGTATTGGATAGTCTATAACCCTTTCAATACCTGTGACAGTCTGTTCATTATAATCTGGTAACTAATAGACGATTTTAGTCAGCTTAGGAAGGACGTCTACTCATTAATCCTTTCAGCTACAAAATAATTTATGTATACCTTCTTAGCTTAATAAAATATTCTAAATGTAGCTGAAATCAAATATAATATCCATCACCGGTATTGAGCTATATGATTTTGTAATATTTGTCCATAAATGAGGGAAGTCCACTCTCACTAATGTTGGCTAAATATATGGTGTTAGGAGGGAGGGAGAGAGAGAGAGAGAGAGAGAGAGAGAGAGAGAGAGAGAGAGAGAGAGAGAGAGAGAGAGAGAGAGAGAGAGATAGGGTGGGGGAGGGGAAGGGTAGAAGGGAGAGAGAGAGAGGGAGTTAGGGAGATAGATAGAGAGAGTTACATTGATTCACACACTTCAAAATATATATCAAAAGAACATGCGTACACAATGGTTTAAGACAAGGACAGTAGAGAGAGAGAGAGAGAGAGAGATGTGGGGGGGGGGGGGGGGGAGGGGCACTAGGTCAGAAAGTCGTAACACATTCCTCTATAGGGAGACAATTCTCTTGTTTGTTATTACCCTTCCAGTACCACCGACGTCTTTTTTATTTAATGCTAGTTATATTTAGACGGTTTTATATAACCCAGAGGACTATCCCTTACACTTCAACAATACAAAAATGAATCTTTCATCTTCTCTCAATATTCTCGGTGTCTCTTTTTCTTCTGCTCTCATTTGGATGGACCATATATTACCAGTCTTACTAAGACAGCCTCCCAGAAGCTGGGCATGCTCAACCGCCTCAAGTTTTGTTTTACCACTGCACAGCTTCTTGCTCTGTACAGGGGCACTGTGCATCCTTGTATCGAGTATTGTTCACATGTGTGGGGAGGATCCTCTCACACTGCACTCCTAGACAAAGTATCATTAACTCCCGTCCACTCACCAACTCTCTGCAATCTCTCTCTCTTTGCAGCAATGTTGCATCTCTCTCGCTATTCTATCGGTACTACAATAATCAGTGTTCCTCAGAGCTTTCCCAGTGTATACCACCTCCTCTACGTAGGGTACGTAGTACCCGTCTTGCAACACAATCCCACCCTTACTCTGTGCAACTCTCCAACTCAAGAGTAAAACGTTATTCTGTCTTTTTTCCATTCAACTGCTGAGCTCTGGAACTCTCTCCCAGAATCAGTATTTCCCTCTTACTATGACTTAAATTGCTTCTGATTCCGTGTGTCCAGGCATTTTGGCTCGAACGCCCCTTGATTTGGGCACTGTCACTCTTTCAACTCTGGGGGAGGCATTCGATACAGGCAGTTCTGCCTTTTGTCTCGCTCACTCACATCAAATAAAAAGGAAGGATCAGGGGTAGTTAGATTAGGTAATGGAGATATTCAGTTCCTCTTAATTGATATAGGTCATTCCTAAGCTGAATACAACCGTCTAACAGTAGCCATAATAACATGTAAGGGACGTCATGGGTACATAATAGTAGCCATAATAACATGTAAGGGACGTCATGGGTACATAATAGTAGCCATAATAACATGTAAGGGACGTCATGGGTACATAATAGTAGCCATAATAACATGTAAGGGACGTCATGGGTACATAATAGTAGCCATAATAACATGTAAGGGACGTCATGGGTACATAATAGTAGCCATAATAACATGTAAGGGACGTCATGGGTACATAATAGTAGCCATAATAACATGTAAGGGACGTCATGGGTACATAATAGTAGCCACAATAACATGTAAGGGACGTCATGGGTACATAATAGTAGCCATAATAACATGTAAGGGACGTCATGGGTACATAATAGTAGCCATAATAACATGTAAGGGACGTCATGGGTACATAATAGGTTAAAGCTGACATACAATATAACACCAATATCTTTACATAGACTATTTAGTTTCTTGGAGTCCACTTACTTTGACCCCTTGAGGATTATGACGCGTGTTGACAGTTTATTCTGGATAGCATTAGACGATTTGTACAACTTTAAAGAAGGAATGGTGATGGGCTGGTCTATCAGAGTGAGAGCTGAGCGATCTCTGCCATACCCATAGCTTACTCTGACTGTTCCTTTTACTTATATATTTTCTAGATCACAAGTGACGGCGTCTCTTCCGTGGATTGACCTCCCAATCTACCAAGATTGGAAGCTAAAGTGTCACATTTTTCCTTTGCCCCTCAACTTTCTCTTCATAATTGCTGAGGGGCACAGGGCCCTGGGTTGGGCTTTGGTTTCCTGGGCGTTTCCGCACCCTCCTCAGCTCCCCGCCATGGAGTGGCTTCGGTCACCTAGGCTTTATTGTGGTCGGCAGGGAGGGTTCTGTTGGGGCGCTTCGTTATGGCCTTGGCCTTGCTCGGGGCCTTGGGGCTGTTCGGCCAGGCAGCTTGGGGAACAACAACAACAACAACAACTTTAAAGAACGACTTCTAAGAATTAAAGGGGTTCATACCATCTATATAAACTCTTTAGCTCTCACACGTTCTTCCCAAGATGAATAAAAGCGTCTAATGATAGCCAGAATATACTTTCAAAACACGTCATTATCCTCTATGGGTAATTGTCCAGCTTGTGTTATTGTTCGGGGATGTGAAGGAGGTTTGGAGGGTAGGGAGAGAGCCTTCGTCTGTGCTCATCCCTTTCTTCCACTTTCGTAAAAGTGAGACACTGTTGTCTCTAACAGAATTAAGGGGAGATGGGTCGTGTTTCTGGTCCCCCCTTTCCCTCATGTTTAGTCCCATTAGTTTTCACATGTTATTACGTTAGGCACATTAGTTTGGCGATTTTAAGACCTTTCACCCCATTTTTTGGTCAATATTAAGACTGTTCGTGTCATTTCGATGTCGATTTTTTCTTGGCGATCGATAGCGAGCCTGTATTGAAAGATTAATTTTTATATCGAAAAATGTACAATTTTATCTTGAAGGGGATCGTAGGGTTGTTTTCTTAAGCTTGCTGAAGGTCTAGGGAGGAAACAATGAAAATACTAAACAAAATATATATAAATGGGAAAATATATATGCCCATCCCCCTTTAACCCCTTGAGCATTATGAGGCGGATTAGCAGTTCATTATGGCTAGCAGTAGACGATTTGATTCATCTTAAGATGGATCTGTGGGAGTCAAAGGTATAATTGAGTCAGTTTTGGCCCGGAGGTCCTTCCTAAACTGCATAAATGATAGGCAACATATGCAGTCAAGATGGGTTATTATCCTCAAAGGCTTAAATCCTGACCATTTCGATTGGATTGTAAGGTCTGTAAGGTTAGTGTCTATATGTAAATCTATGCATATATTTCTTAGGCACACATTTCCACTCCACTACCCCAAATGGGCCTGGGTCTCTGAGTATTTCTCCTGGACGACCTAGATGCGTGTGATTTTATTTTTTTGTTTTTCAAGTCTCTGTTCGGGCTTTGTCTCGAGTCGGTCACCCCCAATAAAAGAGGGAAGATAAGGAAAATATAATGGAGTATAATTATGTATGTATGTATGTATGTATGTATGTATGTATGTATGTATGTATGTATGTATGTATGTATATATGCATGTTTGTACATATTTGTAATTAGTATTTCTTTAAAAAATACAATATAATGTTTATGTCGTCTTATTTCAGAAGGTATAGTGAAAAACCTATATTTTTTTTGTTCTGGTGATTTTGGAAGGAACATTTAAGATATTGGCAAACCTGAGAGGCAATTTACCCTGTATGTGTGTAGGTAAATTGGATGTAATATGGTATATTTTGTTTCTGTCCATATAAACAATGTTACGTTGTCACAACGTCATATATACAGGAAGTGTAGCCACAACTTGACAACTTACGAAAATAACCTTGTTTTCACGTAAATGCGTGAACAACCACAAAAGTCGCATGACCATAACACATAAAGTTGTACAATACCGTAAATAAACCATAATTTAACCAACTACTACAATGTATTTGTCTATGTTGTCATAACCTTCCAAATACCAAAATATACAACTTAACAATATTAAGAAAATACGTTGTATTTCACGTAAATGCGTGAACAACTTTAAAGGTCGCCGGACCATAATACAGAATGTTGTAGTATGACGAAAATAGACCAAAACATCATCAACTACTTCAACGTATTCTACTATGTTGTCAAAACCTTCCAAATGCCTCTAGTTATACAACCTGACAGCATTACAAACACTAGTTGTGTACCCCTACGTCAATATTGTGACATCCATACCGGTTAGACCTCATATAGCAAGCTAATGATATTATGGCTCCAGACACTATCTACATCCCTCAACACAATCCACTATTATTATAACGAGTCCCTGGTGTACCATAGCCGGTACAGTGTACTCCTATGTCAACATTGTGACCTCCATACCGGTCAGACCTCATATAGCAAGCTAATGATATTGTGGCTCCAGACACTATCTACAACCCTCAACACAATCCACTATTATTATAACCAGTACCTGGTGTACCCTAGCCGGTGCAGTGTACCCCTATGTCAATATTATGACCTCCATACCGGTCAGACCTCATATAGCAAGCTAATGATATTTTGGCTCCAGACACTATCTACAACCCTCAACACAATCCACTATTAATATAACGAGTACCTGGTGTACCATAGGCGGTACAGTGTACCCCTATGTCAATATTGTGAACTCCATACCGGTCAGACCTCATATAACAAGCTAATGATAATGTGGCTCCAGACACTATCTACAACCCTCAACACAATCCACTATTAATATAACGAGTACCTGGTGTACCATAGCCGGTACAGTGTACCCCTATGTCAATATTTTTAACTCCATACCGGTCGGACCTCACATATCAAGCTAATGATATTGTGGCTCCAGACACTATCTACAACCCTCAACATAATCCACTATTAATATAACGAGTACCTGGTGTACCATAGCTGGTACAGTGTACCCCTATGTCAATGTTGTGACCTCCATACCGGTCAGACCTCATATAGCAAGCTAATGATATTGTGGTTCCAGGCACTATCTACAACCCTCAACACAATCCACTATTAATATAAAGAGTACCTGGTGTACCATAGCCGGTACAGTGTACCTCTATGTAAATATTGTGACCTCCATACCGGTCAGACCACATATAGCAAGCACATGATAATGTGGTTCCAGACACTATCTACAACCCTCAACACAACCCACTATTAATATAACCAGTACCTGGTGTACCATAGCCGGTGCAGTGTACCCCTATGTCAATATTGTGACCTCCATACCGGTCAGACCACATATAGCAAGCTAATGATATTGTGGCTCCAGACACTATCTACAACCCTCAACACAACCCACTATTAATATAACCAGTACCTGGTGTACCATAGCCGGTGCAGTGTACCCCTATGTCAATATTGTGAACTCCATACCGGTCAGACCTCATATATCAAGCTAATGATATTGTGGCTCCAGACACTATCTACAACCCTCAACACAATCCACTATTATTATAACGAGTACCTGGTGTACCATAGCCGGTACAGTGTACCCCTACGTCAATATTGTGAACTCCATACCGGTCAGACCTCATATAACAAGCTAATGATATTGTGGCTCCAGACACTATCTACAACCCTCAACACATCCCACTATTAATATAACCAGTACCTGGTGTACCATAGCCGGTACAGTGTACCCCTATGTCAATATTGTGAACTCCATACCGGTCAGACCTCATATATCAAGCTAATGATATTGTGGCTCCAGACACTATCTACAACCCTCAACATAATCCACTATTAATATAACGAGTACCTGGTGTACCATAGCCGGTACAGTGTACCACTATGTCAATATTGTGACCTCCATACCAATCAGACCTCATATAACAAGCTAATGATATTGTGGCTCCAGACACTATCTACAACCCTCAACATAATCCAGTATTAATATAACGAGTACCTGGTGTACCATAGCCGGTACAGTGTACCCCTATGTCAAGATTGTGACCTCCATACCAATCAGACCTCATATAGCAAGCTAATGATATTGTGGCTCCAGACACTATCTAACACCCTCAACACAATCAACTATTAATATAACGAGTACGTGGTGTACCATAGCCGGTACAGTGTACCCCTATGTCAATATTGTGACCTCCATACCGGTCAGACCACATATAGCAAGCTAATGATATTGTGGCTCCAGACACTATCTACAACCCTCAACACAATCCACTATTAATATAACGAGTACGTGGTGTACCATAGCCGGTACTGTGTACCCCTATGTCAATATTGTGACCTCCATACCGGTCAGACCTCTTAGAGCAAGCTAATGATATTGGGGATCCAGACACTATCTACAACCCTCAACACAATCCACTATTAATATAACGAGTACCTGGTGCACCATAGCCGGTACAGTGTACCTCTATGTCAATATTGTGACCTCCATACGGGTCAGACCTCTTAGAGCAAGCTAATGATATTGGGGATCCAGACACTATCTACAACCCTCAACACAATCCACTATAAATATAACGAGTACCTGGTGTACCATAGCCGGTACAGTCTACCCATATGTCAATATTATGAACTCCATACGGGTCAGACCTCTTATAGCAAGCTAATGATATTGTGGCTCCAGACACTATATACAACCCTTAACACAATTCACTAATAATATGACGAGTACCTGGTGTACCATAGCTGGTACAGTGTACACCTATGTCAATATTGTGACCTCCATACCGGTCAGACCTCATATAGCAAGCTAATGATATTGTGGCTCCAGACACTATCTACAACCCTCAACACAATCCACTATTAATATAACGAGTACCTGGTGTACCATAGCCGGTACAGTGTACCCCTATGTCAATATTTTGACCTCCATACGGGTCAGACCTCAAATAACAAGCTAATGATATTGTGGCTCCAGACACTATCTACAACCCTCTACACAATCCACTATTATTATAACCAGTACCTGGTGTACCATAGCCGGTACAGTGTACCCCTATGTCAATATTGTGACCTCCATACCTGTCAGACCAAATATAGCAAGCTAATGATATTGTGGCTCCAGACACTATCTACAACCCTCAACACAATCGACTATTAATATAACGAGTACCTGGTGTACCATAGCCGGTACAGTGTTCCCCTATGTCAATATTTTGACTTCCATACGGGTCAGACCTCATATAGCAAGCTAATGATATTGTGGCTCCAGACACTATCTACAACCTTCAACACAATCCACTATTAATATAACGAGTACCAGGTATACCATATCCGGTACAGTGTACCCCTATGTCAATATTGTGACCTCCATACGGGTCAGACCACTTATAGCAAGCTAATGATATTGTGGCTCCAGACACTATCTACAACCCTCAACACAATCCACTATTAATATAAAGAGTACCTGGTGTACCATAGTCGGTACAGTGTACCCCTATGTCAATATTGTGACCTCCATACCGGTCAGACCACATATAGCAAGCTAATGATATTGTGGCTCCAGACACTATCTACAACCCTCAACACAATCCACTATTTTTATAACCAGTACCTGGTGTACCATAGCCGGTGCAGTGTACCCCTATGTCAATATTGTGACCTCCATACCGGTCAGACCTCATATATCAAGCTAATGATATTGTGGCTCCAGACACTATCTACAACCCTCAACATAATCCACTATTAATATAACGAGTACCTGGTGTACCATAGCCGGTACAGTGTACCCCTATGTCAATATTGTGACCTCCATACCTGTCAGACCAAATATAGCAAGCTAATGATATTGTGGCTCCAGACACTATCTACAACCCTCAATACAATCCACTATTAATATAACGAGTACCTGGTGTACCATAGCCGGTACAGTGTACCCCTATGTCAATATTGTGACCTCCATACCGGTCAGACCTCATATAGCAAGCTAATGATATTGTGGCTTCAGACACTATCTACAACCCTCAGCACAATCCACTATTAATATAATGAGTACCAGGTGTACCATATCCGGTACAGTGTACCCCTATGTCAATATTGTGACCTCCATACGGGTCAGACCAAATATAGCAAGCTAATGATATTGTGGCTCCAGACACTATCTACAACCCTCAACACAATCCACTATTAATATAACGAGCACCTGGTGTACCATAGCCGGTACAGTGTACCCCTATGTCAATATTTTGACCTCCATACGGGTCAGACCTCATATAACAAGCTAATGATATTGTGGCTCCAGACACTATCTACAACCCTCAACACAATCCACTATTAATATAACGAGTACCTGGTGTACCATAGCCTGTACAGTGTACCCCTATGTCAATATTGTGACCTCCATATGGGTCAGACCTCTTATAGCAAGCTAATGATATTATGGCTCCAGACAATATCTACAACCCTCAACACAATCCACTATTAATATAACGAGTACCTGGCGTCCCATAGCCGGTACAGTGTACCCCTATGTCAATATTTTGACCTCCATACGGGTCAGACCTCATATAACAAGCTAATGATATTGTGGCTCCAGACACTATCTACAACCCTCAACACAATCCACTATTAATATAACGAGTACCTGGTGTACCATAGCCGGTACAGTGTACCCCTATGTCAATATTGTGACCTCCATATCTGTCAGACCAAATATAGCAAGCTAATGATATTGTGGCTCCAGACACTATCTACAACCCTCAACACAACCACTATTAATATAACGGGTACCTGGTGTACCATAGCCGGTACAGTGTACCCCTATGTCAATATTTTGACCTCCATACGGGTCAGACCTCAAATAACAAGCTAATGATATTGTGGCTCCAGACACTATCAACAACCCTCAACACAATCCACTATTAATATAACGAGTACCTGGTGTACCATAGCCGGAACAGTGTACCCCTATGTCAATATTGTGACCTCCATACGGGTCAGACCTCTTATAGCAAGCTAATGATATTGTGGCTCCAGACACTATCTACAACCCTCAACACAATCGATTAGCAATATAAAGAGTACCTGGTATACCATAGACGGTACAGTGTACCCCTATGTCAATATTGTGACCTCCATACCTGTCAGACCTCATATAGCAAGCTAATGATATTTTGGCTCCAGACACTATCTACAACCCTCAACACAATCCACTATTAATATAACGAGTACCTGGTGTACCATAGCCGGTACAGTGTACCCCTATGTCAATATTGTGACCTCCATACGGGTCAGACCACTTATAGCAAGCTAATGATATTGTGGCTCTAGACACTATCTACAACCCTCAACACAATCCACTATTAATATAACGAGTACCTGGTGTACCATATCCGGTACAGTGTACCCCTATGTCAATATTGTGACCTCCATACCTGTCAGACCAAATATAGCAAGCTAATGATATTGTGGGTCCAGACACTATCTACAACCCTCAACACAATCCACTATTAATATAACGAGTACCTGGTGTACCATAGCCGGTACAGTGTACCCCTATGTCAATATTGTGACCTCCATACGGGTCAGACCTCATATAGCAAGCTAATGATATTGTGGCTCCAGACACTATCTACAACCCTCAACACAATCCACTATTAATATAACGAGTACCTGGTGTACCATAGCCGGTACAGTGTACCCCAATGTCAATATTTTGACCTCCATACGGGTCAGACCTCATATAACAAGCTAATGATATTGTGGCTCCAGACACTATCTACAACCCACAACACAATCCACTATTAATATAACGAGTACCTGGTGTACCATAGCCGGTACAGTGTACCCCTATGTCAATATTGTGACCTCCATACCTGTCAGACCAAATATAGCAAGCTAATGATATTGCGGCTCCAGACACTATCTACAACCCTCAACACAATCCACTATTAATATAACGGGTACCTGGTGTACCATAGCCGGTACAGTGTACCCCTATGTCAATATTGTGACCTCCATACGGGTCAGACCTCATATAACAAGCTAATGATATTGTGGCTCCAGACACTATCTACAACCCTCAACACAATCCACTATTAATATAAGGAGTACCTGGTGTACCATAGCCGGTACAGTGTACCCCTATGTCAATATTGTGACCTCCATACCGGTCAGACCACATATAGCAAGCTAATGATATTGTGGCTCCAGAGACACTATCTACAACCCTCAACACAATCCACTATTAATATAAGGAGTACCTGGGTGTACCATAGCCGGTACAGTGTACTGGCAATGCCACATTATGTGATTCCTATTTTTGCACGTGTCAACGACGTCAAACAACAATGAATTTTATAGGTTATCAAACAACTATTGTAATTACTATGAACATACATTGCAACAACGTGTTAACACAATGGTGAGTGGTTACGGTGCCCGACTCTCCCAAATATACCTGGAGTGAGTGAGTTCGAATCCTGGTGAGGATACCTCTTACCCAACCTGTCGTACTTAATCGTACATAATTGATATTTGTAATTTTCAGAGGTTCCATAATAGTACCAGGACGATTAAAAATCGTATATCACTTAACCGAGTTGGCGGGGGGGGGGGGGGGGGGAAGCATAAAAATAGTCATGGTCGAAGTCTAATAAACTCACCGCGTGTTCGAAGTTCATCAAATATGAACTAAGGTTGCTTTCCTTATATCCGCTCATGGCCGAGTGGTTACGGTGCCCGACTCTCCCAAATATACCTGCAGTGAGTGGGTTCGAATCCTGGTGAGGATACCTCTTACCCTACATACGTTGTATTGAACAAACAAGAAATACGTAAATATAACATATGTAGGATAAGAGGTATCCTCACCAGGATTCGAACCCACTCACTGCAGGTATATTTGGGAGATAGGGAAACAATATTTTTTACGTCCTTAGCACGTGCCAAAATAGGAATTATATAATGTGATAATGCAACTTGTATTGAACAAACAAGAAATACGTAAATATAAGTTGCATTATCACATTATATCATTCCTATTTTCGCACGTGCTAAGGACGTAACAAATAATGTATTCCCTAGGTTATGACACACGTTTTGTAGTTACTAACTAAGAATGTTGTGACCACTTGTTTACACTATGTCCGATTATGTCAATAATGTTTGTATTATGACAACATTATGAAAACGTCTTTATGCCGTAATTTTCAGGAACGGTTTGACTTAACTTGACAATAGATAGGATTGTCGCGGGGTTTCGCTGAAAATAAAGCCTGTGAATATGAGTAAGAATAATTGTCTAGATAGGGTAAATTGCCGTACTGGTACATCAGATAGGAATAGAAAATATCAGTCACAGGATTTTAATTGTACTGCTAGTAGAAATATTAAAGGTGTAACAGAAGATGGGAATTCAGTTAGAAATAAAGGTAAATCCGATACCAGTAAAATAAATTCATTGCGATTATATTATACAAACTGTAGGAGTTTATGTAACAAAATGGATGAACTTAGAGCACTTGTTAGCAAAGAAAATATAGACATTATAGCACTGACTGAAACATGGATTAATACAGAATCAAGATTTTTTTTAGCATAATTCCATATACCAGGATATAGTTTGTTTAAACGCGACCAAACAAGTAGGAGGGGCGGCGGAATAGCAGTGTTTGTCAGGAGTTCTTTAAAAAGCTGTATTTAATCAGGTATTAGACTAAATACTGATAACGAAAGTGTTTGGGTTGAGGTTAGCGAAGGTAGTGAGACCATAATTATTGGAGTTATTTATAGACCACCAAATATGAGTAGAAACGAAGGTACAGCTTTATGGCAGGAAGTGAAAATAGCATCAAGGTTTAGCAATGTGTGTATTATGGGGGATTTTAATTTCCCGAATATTGATTGGCAGCATCAATCGGCGACTCAGATTCAAAAGAGTTTATTGAGGCGGTACAGGATAGTTTTTATTTCAATTCATAGACTCGCCTACTAGAGGTAATAATATCCTCGATTTAGTTCTCAGTAATAATGAACAAATGATAAATAATGTAGAGATAGGAGACCAACTAGGAAATAGTGATCATAAATCAATTTATTTTAACATACAATGGACAGGAAAGGCTAAAGAGAATACGACACTTATCCCAGATTTCAGAAAAGCCAATTATGGTGGTTTAAGACGAGCCTTAAGAGTCGATCCTATGGTTAGACTATTAACCCGTGGAGCCCCGGCTAGTTTTGTAATGTTTGCGCACCAGAACCCGGCCGGTTTTCAAAAAATGGTTTTATTCCAGAAACAATAGCGAATGGGTTAGGAATGAAGGAAAAACCACGAAAAAACGCTCAAAAAGCTTAAAAAATGGTCCTACAGAGCCCCCGAAAACGGATTTTACAAGAGTTAAAAATTGAAGGCAATTATCCCAAAAAAACAGGTTATTGCACGCACGTGGACTTTGAGAGTTTTCAACCATCGGCACGGTTGCGTGGGATACGTACACAGTTCCCTTACATATCTGAGCCCTCTTGAGTGGCTACACCTGAGGTTACGGTCGGCGCAATTAGGGTGACGCGTCAGGCGCGTCTCTGGGGCTGTGCGTTACATACATCGCCGACGCGTCAGACGCGTCGCTGGGGCTGTACGGGTTAAGTGGACCCAGGTGCGCTAACGAACATGCTCTCTCTCAGATACCTGTCTTAACTCAGGATAATTTGACAGCTACATGTAATAATTTTATTTCTTCACTCCACAATGCGCAAAATAAATATATCCCCAAAAGAAAATTTAGATCAACACAGAACCAACCCAAATGGATGAATAATAGACTATTAGACCTTCTAGGAAAAAAGAGAGGAATATATCGAAAAATAAAGAAAGGCGAAATTCACCTACTTGCTTACTATCTGAATCTATCAAGAGAGGTTAAAAAATGTATTAGGACAGACAAAAGAAATTATGAAATCAGGATAGCCAATGACTCAAAAAATAACGCTAAGGCTTTTTACCAGCTATATAAATCTAAAGTTAGAGATAAAATAGGCCCCCTTAAAACTTCGATAGGAGAAATGACAGAAAATGATTTAGAAATGTGCAGTACATTAAATAGTCAGTTTCTATCCGTTTTCACTAATGAAAATTTGGCACAGATTCCAGAAGTCTGTAAGGTATATAGCGATAGTATAGAAAATAGGTTAAGTACGGTTACTATAAGTAAAATTATGTGCTTAAGGAAATTGACAGACTGAAACCTCAGAAATCGCCTGGTCCCGATGAGGTATATGCCAGAGTATTAAAAGAATGCAGAGATGAGTTAAGTTACCCATTGACATTTCTTTTTAACAATTCATTAGAAACAGGTATAGTTCCAGAAGCTTGGAAGCTTGCAAATGTAGTTCCGATTTTCAAAAAAGGTGATAAATCAATAGCATCCAATTACCGTCCCATTAGTCTCACTTCAATCATAGGAAAGCTACTAGAGTCAATTATTGCTAGGAAAATGAGAAACCACTTAGAAACATTTAACTTAATCAATTCTTCTCAGCATGGATTCACTCAGGGACGTTCTTGCCTTACTAATTTGCTTAGTTTTTTCTCAGAGGTATATGAAGCAGTAGATAATGACAAGGCATACGATATTATATATTAAATTTCAGTAAAGCTTTCGACAGAGTCCCTCATGAGAGATTGATGAGAAAGGTTGAGGCACATGGAATAGGTGGGGCGTTGTTGGGATGGATTAGGTCATGGCTAATTGGTAGGAAACAGAGAGTCAGCATAAATGGTACCAAGTCAGAGTGGGGAGCAGACAAAAGTGGTGTCCCCCAGGGATCGGTATTAGGTCCCCTGTTGTTTCTTATATACATAAATGACCTAGATTTAGGTATAACTAGTAGGATAAGTAAATTCGCAGACGATACTAAAATGGGGAGATCAATTGATTCAGATAGCGATATAGAGTGCCTCCAAAGGGATCTAGATACCTTACATGAATGGTCAGTAAATTGGCAGATGAAGTTTAACATTGACAAATGCAAGGTATTAAAGATAGGGAAGATGCAAACAAATGTTAAATATAAACTAGCTAATTTAGAATTCGAAAATTCAGACTGCGAGAAAGATCTAGGTGTGTTTGTTAGCAATGATTTGAAGCCTAGAAAACAGTGTATAGGCGTTCGTAATAAGGCAAACAGGATTCTCGGGTTCATCTCTATGAGTGTGAGTAACAGAACTGCTGATGTTATCTTAAAACTTTACTTGTCATTAGTGAGACCCCATATGGATTATGCTGTCCAATTTTGGTGTCCTTATTACAGAATGGACATAGATTCATTGGAGAGAGTACAGCGTAGAATGACAAAAATGATCCATAATATTAGAAATCTTCCGTATGAAGAAAGGTTGAAGAAATTAGGTTTACATTCGTTAGAGAGACGCAGAGTTAGAGGGAATATGATAGAGGTGTTCAAGTGGGTTAGTGGGATCAACAAAGGGGACATGACAAATGTACTAAAGCTCAGTGATAGCGAAATAACTCGTACCAATGGTTTCAAATTAGATAAATTTCGTTTCAGAAAAGATATAGGCAAATATTGGTTTGGTAACAGAGTTGTAGATGGGTGGAATGGACTACCAAGTGCTATAGTGGGATCTAAAACTGTAGGGAGCTTTAAGATAAAATTGGATAAGCATATGGACGAGAAGGGTTGGGTGTGAAGGGGGATCAGCCGGGTTGGGCCAATCAGCGCTCTGCAGACCCCCATAATCCTGCGTTATCCTGACGAAGTATCCTGACGAAGTATCCTGACGAAGTATCAAAGCTGGCCCCTGCAAATACAATGTATGTCATCCACGTTGGATCCAACGATATACAGCGAACCCGGTCGGAAGATTTGCTTTTAAAGTACCAGCAGCTGATCAAGTCGTTTAAGGAGAAGTCATCAAGGATCATCGTCTCAGGAATCGTCCCCCGGCTCGGTGTAGAGAGCCGATTTTACAACATAGCCACCAGCACAAATCGTTGTCTAGCAAACCTCTGCAGGAAGGAGAACGTGGGATTCGTCGACACCTGGGACAATTTCTACTACGATGACTATTTGTTTTCGGATGATGGAGTTCATCTGAACCAGGTGGGAGCAGCGCGTTTTGGGCGTCTTCTCAACGATGCGGTGAAGGATTTTCGGAGAAGAAATCGACTCAGCACAGGACAACCAGGAAGGAGGACCGAAGACAGCGAGGACGGCAATCTACAAAGGAATTAAATACTAATCCGTCAAGAACCGCGAATTTGGATAAAGCTCCACCAACACGACCCAAATTCAAAACCGTCAGGGATAACGACCGAGGACCGAGGACAGCCATGAATGTAAATGTAGATCCGACCAGAACCAAAAATTCGATGAAAGAACGATCTGCGAGTTCTAAAACCGCAACTTTAAAGGTTTTCTATGCAAACGCTCGTAGCATACGCAATAAATTTTCAGATTTAGAGGAACTAGTGTTTACAGAAAATTATGATGTGATTGGCATAACAGAATCTTGGCTCAATACACAAGATAGAGACTTTTTAGCAGAGTATTCACTTCCCGGTTATGTAATGTTTGAGAACAGCCGAATAAATAAAATGGAGGTGGCGTTTTATTTTATATCAAAGAAAGTCTTAACCCGACCCTCGTGTCAAAACCTCAAATTGTGAACGTCGACACATCTTTTGTGCTAATAAAGAATAATAAAGGTACAAAAATAATACTTGCGTTAATATACAGACCTCCAGCTCAATCAGTGCAAACTGACCGAGAAATTTACGAACAAATTGCAGATGTAAGTAACTCACAAGATACCGTAATTTTTGGCGACTTTAATTTTACCTGTGACCAAGTGGGGCGATACTCTTACTTCACACTCCGGACATGACTTGTATACGAACTTGCAAGAGAGTTCGCTTTATCAATTTGTTCGAATGCCGACCCGTGGTAATAACGTTCTTGACATTGTACTTGCAACAAAAGAAGAATTGATAGAGAATTTGAATGTTGGTGATGAATTCAGTAACAGCGACCATCGTACGATAACTTTCACTTTAAAGTTTACTAGTAACGAACCAAATAGTAGCATCGAAAAAGTCCCTAATTTCAAGAAAGCAAACTTCCATAAACTTAGAGCTATGTTTAAAGAAACTGACTGGAGCTTTTTAATTAACAATAACGACATAAATACATCTTGGAAGTTATTCGAAACCACTTACCTAAAAGCAGTGCAAGACTGCATACCATCGAAAATACGGCGTCCAGGCCATAATAATAAGCCCAAATGGTGGAATAAAGATATTTCAAACTGCCTGCTTGCTAAAAAAATTGCTAATGATAGATTAAAATCCTCACAAAATGACGAAGAACGGGTGAAATTTGTAGAGCTACGACGCAAAGCCAAAAAGTTAATTAAGCAAAGTAAAAAGACCTTAGAGTTACATATTGCGAATCAAAGTAAAACAAACCCGAAAGAATTCTATAGTTATATCAGAAAGAAAAAAGTAGTTACTTCAACTGTTGGACCGTTAGTCGATGAAAAAGGAGAATACACCAAAGACGAAGTACAAATGAGTAATGCCCTCAATACCTTCTTTGCATCAGTTTTTACAACAGAAGACCTCAGTGATATCCCTACACCATCGCCGATTCAGATTGATAATTCAGATGTTCTAAGCAATATCACCGTTACAGAGAGAGAAGTATTGAATTGTTTAGATAAACTCAAGGTAAATAAAACGCCAGGACCTGATACAATCTCGCCTAGAGTTCTAAAGGAAGCTAAGAATGAGCTCTCCAAACCACTGACATTACTATTCAATAAATCCTTGCAGTCTGGAACTATGCCTGATCAGTGGAAGCTAGCCAACGTAACACCGATATTCAAAAAAGGCAGCAAATCCCTACCCAGTAACTATCGTCCAATTAGCTTAACCTCAGTTGTATGTAAAATGCTAGAAACGGTCATACGAGACAGACTCGTAAATCACTTGGAGGAAAATAACATACTTAAAGATACTCAACACGGCTTTCGTAAAAAACGTTCCTGTTTAACAAACCTCTTAGACTTCTTCCACGATATCCTCAACCTCTACGATGAGAGTAAAGCTGTAGATATTATATACCTTGATTTTCAAAAGGCCTTTGACAAAGTTCCCCACAAACGTTTACTGCTAAAACTAAAAGCGCATGGAATACAAGACGGTGTGTTGAAATGGATAGAAAATTGGCTCAGCAACAGAAAGCAAAGGGTAGTCATAAACGGTAAGGCATCTAAAGGGACCAATGTAAGTAGCGGGGTACCCCAGGGATCGGTACTAGGACCAATTCTCTTTCTAATTTACATCAACGACATAGATGAGGGTCTCACCTGCACAATCTCAAAATTTGCTGACGATACAAAAATTGCAAATAGCGTACTCTCAAAAGAACAAGTTGACGATATGCAACACAATCTAGATAAATTGTCATGTTGGGCCCAAATTTGGCAAATGAGTTTCAATGCGGATAAATGTAAAGTACTACATGTCGGATACCTAAATGAGAAAGCAAACTATTCGATGAATGGCACTCAGCTTAAGAATGTAAACAGAGAAACTGATCTGGGAGTAACAATATCGAGTAACCTAAAACCGAGTCAACAATGTTCAGAAGTTGTTAAGAAGGCAAACAAAATAATTGGCTTTATAGGCAGGTCATTTGAGCATAAATCCAAAGAAGTTATCCTAACCCTTTACAATTCCTTAGTCCGCCCTCTTCTGGAATACTGCGTTCAATCCTGGTGCCCTTATTACCAAAAAGATATAAACAAGCTAGAACGAGTTCAACGTAGAGTTACCAAAATGATACCTAGCCTAAAGAACAAACCATACGAAGAGCGTCTTAGAGAATTAAATCTATTTCCTTTAACCCAGCGCAGATTAAGAGGCGACTTAATTCAAGTGTTCAAAATCATCAAAGGCATCGACAATATGAACTGTAGTAAGTACTTGACTATCGACCAATCTAATTACACCGCAGGAAACGGTTGCAAAATTATTGGTAAATCTTTTAACTCGCACGAATCTAAGAATTTCTTCTTCAATCGAGTTGTCAACTTGTGGAATGGGCTTCCCCGAGACGTTATAGACTGCAGCACCGTTGATTCATTTAAATTCCGCCTAGACAAATATCTCGCATCAAACCCGCGACTGACTGCGTTTGTAAATGAATAACTTTATCCTCCCCTCAGTTACTAACCCATCTGTCCCCTACTAACTTCCTAGTCCTGCCACGTTAGTGGCAGGGCAGTAGTTCCCTTTCCAATGTTCCCTTACCCACTCTAAACCACTGTTTGGACACTTGATCCTCAGTGTTTTGGAGGACAAGCAACCTAGAAGGGTCACTAGATCTGTTGTTGCTTGATTTCCTTTGTACTCCTTTGTACTTCCTTTGTTAATCTCTAACCGTTTTGGTAAGATGATCCTCAGGGTATTAGAGTGTTGTGCCTATAATTGGGCTTTGTAATTGATTTGGGGTTGTGTGGGACAGGGATCTGCCTTGCTTAGGCCAATCGGCTTTCTGCAGACTCCCATTTTCTTATGTTCTTATGTTCTTATGTTAACCACATCAACATAAGTGCCAAACGTTGTACCCACGTAACCTGTTTAATTTGCTGTGGTTGGGACCATTTGCTCGGTAGAATGTAGAGGGTTATATTTCAGTTGACGGTAAATTGAATCCCTTGGCTACTGATTTCCGGATACTTATTCGAAACATATGAAACTCTAATGTGTCCGTGTCATTGAAATGCCAATTTTGTATAATTAACAAAATATTTCGCTACAAAATCTACGTAGTAGCTGAGTAACCAAGACATTAACATGGCAATTTACCATCAACAGGAAAAAACGACTGTAGTTGTTTAAAACCTGCTTGATGTGTAGAGGATGGGGTATTATATTTGTGTTAAAATATTCTTGTTCATATTTACAATATATCTTCATACATCCAACTCTATCTGCCGAAACATGTCATGGATTACAGACGAAAGCTTGAACATCGGTTTCTTATTTTCCTAGTGAGTTTTAGAAAGAAATAATTTGATGTATGCATATCATTATTTAATAGATGCAAGTTCATACCGTCTGCCTTTGTTGTCTCAACTCTTTTAAGATTATGACGCATGTTAATAGTTTATTCTGGCTATTATTGGACGATTTTATACAATTTAGGAATTATATGGATAACATTTATCTCAATTAACCCTCTGACTTATAAGTACCCTTCCTAATCTTAATAAAATCATTAAATACTATCTAGAAAATATAAAATAAATGCGTCATAGTATCTTCTATGGGTAAACAATGTTGTTGTTGTTGTTGCAATAAAGTGTATGTAAATGTTGCACCTAGTTTATCCTCAATACAATGTTAGTTTATTAATGTATTTGTATTATCTTGCTATTTTGTCGTTGAGCTTTCCATATTTTATAGCCAATATCCCAGTTTTCTAATTTCCAGAAAACGCTTTGCTGCTGTCACACGAGCGCTTTTTACAGAGACATTTTTCGATGGAAAACATTTCTGGCAAAATGGTGGGTAGCTTTTGCTTTCGAATCGAAAACTAGAATGCATGTAGATTATGTTCGGTGGTTGCGTGACATCTGAAGCTGCCAGACTACAATTGCCCCCAAAAATAGCCGAACAAAACGCTCGTCTGACACCACCTTTTTCATTCCCACTGTATTCACCCTGTTCCAAAAAAGTAGGCCAAACCTCTTGAACATTAACCTTTATAACTCGCAAACGACTAGAGTAATCGAGCTAAAATGTCTACTATTTGGGAAGGATCAGCCAGGGAAAAGGTCCAGATATGAACAGCCCATTTGCTGTGGCCCACCTTTTTTTGAGTTACAGAGGTTAGTGTTCACGATTTATGGCCAAACTACTTGTAACAGTATAAGTTCAATGTGTGTACACAACGTAAATAGAGTTTGTTTTCTTTTGCTTTCAGGTGAGTTTGGAGGACCAGCAGACTATATTACCTGGCCAACATGAAAGGTAACGTATATAAGTTTGGAGGAACAGCAGACTATATTACCTGGCCAACATGAAAGGTAACGTATATAAGTTTGGAGGAACAGCAAACTATATTACCTGGCCAACATGAAAGGTAACGTATATATGTTAGGAGGAACAGCAGACTATATTACCTGGCCAACATGAAAGGTCTCGTATATATGTTTGGAGGACCAGCAGACTATATTACCTGGCCAACATGAAAGGTAACGTATATAAGTTTGGAGGAACAGCAGACTATATTACCTGGCCAACATGAAAGGTAACGTATATAAGTTTGGAGGAACAGCAGACTATATTACCTGGCCAGCATGAAAGGTAACGTATATAAGTTTGGAGGAACAGCAGACTATATTACCTGGCCAACATGAAAAGTAACGTATATAAGTTTGGAGGAACAGCAGACTATATTACCTGGCCAACATGAAAGGTAACGTATATAAGTTTGGAGGAACAGCAGACTATATTACCTGGCCAACATGAAAGGTAACGTATATAAGTTTGGAGGACCAGCAGACTATATTACCTGGCCAACATGAAAGGTAACGTATATAAGTTTGGAGGAACAGCAGACTATATTACCTGGCCAACATGAAAGGTTACGTATATAAGTTTGGAGGAACAGCAGACTATATTACCTGGTCAACATGAAAGGTAACGTATATAAGTTTGAGGTGTATTTTTCAGCTCGTACAAATCTCTGGCCAAGTGTGATAGAGTTGCTGTTGTTGTTGTTTGTTTGTAAATTATACCGTCAGAAAGATACGTATTTCAACTTGGCAATTGTTTGTGGTGTTAGGGCCTATATAGCCGAATGTAGTATTATCCAAGAATTGAGTAATTTAAGTCTTTGGAGTCATATTTTTGGATTCCATAATAGCAATGCAAAGTAATAGACATAACATACACTATATTGCCCAGTTCCAACATCTGTCCTTTATGATATTAAAGTATGTTCCCACTGTGATTTGCCTAGTCATCCGAGAGAGAGAGAGAGAGAGAGAGAGAGAGAGAGAGAGAGAGAGAGAGAGAGAGAGAGAGAGAGAGAGAGAGAGAGAGAGAGAGAGAGAGGGAGAGGAAGGCAGGGAACAAAATGCATACCCACTCATTTGTTTCTAGTGGCACGATGAAATACCGGTTTATGTGGGGAGATAGTTACAAGGAGTTACTAAGAATAGTTAGTATATCAAAAGACCTTGCGGTCCTTCCGGGTAGATTCTGTAAGTGGAAGGAGAGAGATTGTTTAGTGCATTATACTCATTACAGAGTGTGCAAAATAATATATACTGTACTCTCTTCTTGAACTGCTATACTGAAGAACTGTTGACAGCTTCTGACGAAAGTTTGTTCCAGCTAGAACAGATATTGTGGACAAATTTCCACAAGTACTAGTGCTGAACTTTGTCAGTTTTAACTTCCAGATATGGTTGCGCGTTGTATCCATATTAAGGCTAAACATTTTGTTATATCCCAGAGTGTCAATCCCATTAAGTATTATATAAACTTCAATGAGCTGACCTCGTAGCCTGAGAGAGAGAGAGAGAGAGAGAGAGAGAGAATTAACCACTTCTCCCTACCAAAGTACCATAAATAAACACATAACTTTTTATTAGCGCGCTGAGAGTCACACTTAAGGGGGAGGTAGTTGCTTTTCCTGGACCACCTTCTTCCACTATGTTTGGCCCCATTAGTTTCGATATTTTACGACGTTCGCCCCATTGGTTTGTCGATTTTAAAACCTTTTGTTCCACTTCTCTGTCAATATTTAGGCCTTTCGTGCCATTTAGGTGTAGATTTTGTTTTCTTGGCGAGCGATACCGAACTTAAAATATTGGAGGTAACGGCCTTCGGCTGGGACATTTTATGCATTTGTATCTCATTACGATGATTTTAAAACTTGATGGAGGTGTAGAGACAAAACTTAAAAACAAGAAACAAATATTAATACATAATTATATATTATTTACTGTTTACAGTATAGTGCACTTTCTGTGAGTCTGCTTGTCTCTTTGTTCACGAAGTACTCCATCGGTTTTGAAGAAGGAAAGCTCATACTTGGCATGCATTTTAAAGGGGTGCTAGAATAGGTTTTAAGTGTGTGTGTATGCGTGTTTGTGTGTGGGTTGGGTGGAGGAGGGGGGGGGGGGGGGAGGGTATGATAGACAACCCATACTTCGATTTTTCCCCGGCTAGTAAGCCAATAAACAAACCCTTCCCCTCAAACGTAATGAAGTGAAGCTATTAACTATCTGTTCGTAGTGTTTTGACAAGTTCTCACAGAATACTGTTAGACAAGTGTTCCATTTACTAACCCTTAGAAGATCCGATGACACATTTATGTTCTGTGTTCTACCTATCACTAGACGATTGTATACAACTTATGAAGGATCTGTGAGAATTATAAAGATAGTAGGATCTCGATTAACCCGCTGACTGCCATATATTCTTCCTAATCTGAATAAAATCCTCTAATAATAGCCAGAAAATAGAACATAAATGAGTAATCGGATAATTAAATGGTTAAAGGGAGGTTCTAGTTTGTGTCATAGACCTCCATCAAGCTTAGAATGACATCCCCTAGACCCCCTTTCAAGATACTACATTTGTAAATTTTTCGGTAGAAAAATATACCTGCCGAAGGCCAGTTCCTCTTAATTTACAGGCTCGCTATCACTCGCCAGTAAATAATCGACACTAAGTGACACAAAAGGTCTTAAAATTGACAGGAATGGGGCTAAAGTTCTAAAAATCATCAATCTAATGGGGCGAACTTCTTAAAATCTCAAAATAAATTAGGCTTAACGTGAGGGAGAAAGGGGCCAATAAAATAATCCCTCAAGTGTAAATATCCCCTTAAGGCACGGTATAGAGTGTTAGCTATCTATAATATCATAAAATACTTACTCAAACCTCTAAATTGTCCCACCATAACAATTATTGAGGTGGTAGCAGATAATATCCAGTATTATGTAAACTCGGATGCTTTAGTCTCTAGCCCACTTATACAAGTTCGTTCAAACTCTTATGCTTTTATTTAGGCAACTATAACGAATCATTTTTGTTTTGTTTTTGTCTATGTGAGTGAGGGGGACAAAAGGCAGAACTGCCTTTATCGAGTGCCTCCCCCAGAGTTGAATGAGTGACAGGGCCAAAATCAAGAGACGTTCGAGCCAAGATGCCGGGAAACACGGAGTTTGAAGCAATTTAAGTAATAGGAAAAGGGAAAAATTAATTCTGGGAAAGAGTTCCAGAGCTCAGCAGTTGAATAGAAGAATGGCTGAAAATAACGTTTCACTCTGAGTTGCGAAATTGCACAGAGTAGGGGTGGGATTGTGTTGCAAGGCAGGTACTACGTACCCTACGTAGAGAAGGTGGTATACACTGGGAAAGCTCTGCGGAACATTGATTGTTGTAGTAGCGATAGAATAGCGAGAGAGCTGCAACATTGTGGCGAAGAGAGAGAGATTGCAGAGAGTTGGTGAGTGGACGGGAGTTAATGATTCGGAAGGCTTTCTTTTCTACTTTGTCTAGAAGTGCTGTGTGAGAGGATCCTCCCCACACGTGTGAACAATACTCAATACATGGACACACTGTGCCCCTGTACATAGCAAGAAGCTGTGTTGGGGTAAAGAACCCTTTGAGGCAGTTGAGCACATCCAGCTTCCGGGAGGCTGCCTTAGCAAGACTGGTAATATGGTCCTTCCAAGTGAGAGCAGAAGAAAAGAGACCGAGAATATTGAGAGAAGATGAAGGATATATTTTTGTATTGAAGAATAAGAGATACTCCTCTGGGAGTTCTGGACAGGTAGTAAGATGAAGAAATTGGGTTTTGAAAGCATTAAAGGCAACAAGGTTTTCTCTTCCACCAATTGGAAATAGTAGTTAGATCAGAAGATAAGAGTTGCATGGTTTCATTATGTTTGTTTTTGAGGGATTGCTGGATAGGAGTTGTCTGCATATGAATGGATGGGACGAAAGGTACAGTTGCAAAGATCATATATAAAAATTAGAAAGAGAATGGGAGATAGGACAGAGCCCTGAGGAACATCGGAGTTGATAGGATGAGGAAGTGAGCGATGGCCATCCACAACCGCAGCTATGGAACAGCCGGAAAGGAAATTAGAGACAAAGGCACAGATGGAGGGATTGAAACTGAAGGAAGGTAGTTTGGACATTAAAGAATTGTGCTAGACTCTATCGAAGGCCTGCTATAACTAGATAAATGCCGAAAATCGCTGGAGTAATGGCACAATCTCAACAATATCGCTCTAAAACGGTTCAAATCTACAGAACCGGCATACTTCATGTTTCTAGTTGTTAAAAATTACCGCTAGATCAAAGTAGACGTCACTAGATCTAGTGGGAAAGTAGTTAACGTGGCAACACTGCTATCTAGATTGATTTGTTGATAGAACTTGTTTCACGATCCCTGGGAACACTTCCGGTAGCCTCACACTTCTTTTCCGCCATAAGTATTATATAAACTTCAATGAGCTGACCTCGTAGCCTGAGAGAGAAAGAGAGAGAGAGAGAGAGAGAGAGAGAGAGAGAGAGAGAGAGAGAGAGAGAGAGAGAGAGAGAGAGAGAGAGAGAGAGAGAGAGAGAGAGAGAGAGAGAGAGAGAGAGAGAGAGAATTAACCACTTCTCCCTACCAAAGTACCATAAATAAACACTTAACTTTTGTATTAGAGCGCTGAGAGTCACACTTAAGGGGGAGGTAGTTACTTTTCCTGGACCACCTTCTTCCACTATGTTTAGCCCCATTAGTTTCGATATTTTACGACGTTCGCCCCATTGGTTTGTCGATTTTAAAACCTTTTGTTCCACTTCTCTGTCAATATTTAGGCCTTTCGTGCCATTTAGGTGTAGATTTTGTTTTCTTGGCGAGCGATACCGAACTTAAAATATTGGAGGTAACGGCCTTCGGCAGGGATATTTTATGCATTTTTATCTCTAAGGGGGGGGGGGGGGTCTTTACGATGATTTTAAAACTTGATGGAGGTGTAGAGACAAAACTAAAAAACAAGAAAACAAATATTAATACATAATTATATATTATTTACTGTTTACAGTATAGTGCACTTTCTGTGAGTCTGCTTGTCTCTTTGTTCACGAAGTACTCCATCGGTTTTGAAGATGGAGAGCTCATACTTGGCATGCATACTAAAGGGGTGCTAGAATAGGTTTTAAATGTGTGTGTATGCGTGTTTGTGTGTGTGTGTGGGGTGGGGTGGGTGGTGGGGGAGGAGGGTATGATAGACAACCCATACTTCGATTTTTCCCCGGCTACTAAGCCAATAAACAAACCTTTCCCCTCAAACGTAATGAAGTGAAGCTATTAACTATCTGTTGGTAGTGTTTTGACAAGTTCTCACAGAATACTGTTAGACAAGTGTTCCATTTACTAACCCTTAGAAGATCCGATGACACATTTATGTTCTGTGTTCTACCTATCACTAGACGATTGTATACAACTTATGAAGGATCTGTGAGAATTATAAAGATAGTAGGATCTCGATTAACCCGCTGACTGCCATATATTCTTCCTAATCTGAATAAAATCCTCTAATAATAGCCAGAAAATAGAACATAAATGAGTAATCGGATAATTAAATGGTTAAAGGGAGGTTCTAGTTTGTGTCATAGACCTCCATCAAGCTTAGAATGACATCCCCTAGACCCCCTTTCAAGATACTACATTTGTAAATTTTTCGGTAGAAAAATATACCTGCCGAAGGCCAGTTCCTCTATACAGGCTCGCTATCACTCGCCAGTAAAAAATCGACACTAAGTGGCACAAAAGGTCTTAAAATTGACAGGAATGGGGCTAAAGTTCTAAAAATCATCAATCTAATGGGGCGAACTTCTTAAAATCTCAAAAGCAATTAGGCTTAACGTGAGGGAGAAAGGGGCCAAGAAAATAATCCCTCAAGTGTAAATATCCCCTTAAGGCACGGTATAGAGTGTTAGCTATCTATAATATCCCCTTAAGGCACGGTATAGAGTGTTAGCTATCTATAATATCCCCTTAAGGCACGGTATAGAGTGTTAGCTATCTATAATATCACCTTAAGGCACGGTATAGAGTGTTAGCTATCTATAATATCCCCTTAAGGCACGGTATAGAGTGTTAGCTATCTATATATCCCCTTAAGGCACGGTATAGAGTGTTAGCTATCTATAATATCCCCTTAAGGCACGGTATAGAGTGTTAGCTATCTATAATATCCCCTTAAGGCACGGTATAGAGTGTTAGCTATCTATAATATCCCCTTAAGGCACGGTATAGAGTGTTAGCTATCTATAATATCCCCTTAAGGCACGGTATAGAGTGTTAGCTATCTATAATATCCCCTTAAGGCATGGTATAGAGTGTTAGCTATCTATAATATCCCCTTAAGGCACGGTATAGAGTGTTAGCTATCTATAATATCCCCTTAAGGCACGGTATAGAGTGTTAGCTATCTATAATATCCCCTTAAGGCACGGTATAGAGTGTTAGCTATCTATAATATCCCCTTAAGGCACGGTATAGAGTGTTAGCTATCTATAATATCCTCTTAAGGCACGGTATAGAGTGTTAGCTATCTATAATATCCCCTTAAGGCACGGTATAGAGTGTTAGCTATCTATAATATCCCCTTAAGGCACGGTATAGAGTGTTAGCTATCTATAATATCCCCTTAAGGCACGGTATAGAGTGTTAGCTATCTATAATATCCTCTTAAGGCACGGTATAGAGTGTTAGCTATCTATAATATCCCCTTAAGGCACGGTATAGAGTGTTAGCTATCTATAATATCCCCTTAAGGCACGGTATAGAGTGTTAGCTATCTATAATATCCTCTTAAGGCACGGTATAGAGTGTTAGCTATCTATAATATCCCCTTAAGGCACGGTATAGAGTGTTAGCTATCTATAATATCCCCTTAAGGCACGGTATAGTGTTAGCTATCTATAATATCCTCTTAAGGCACGGTATAGAGTGTTAGCTATCTATAATATCCCCTTAAGGCACGGTATAGAGTGTTAGCTATCTATAATATCCCCTTAAGGCACGGTATAGAGTGTTAGCTATCTATAATATCACCTTAAGGCACGGTATAGAGTGTTAGCTATCTAATATCCCCTTAAGGCACGGTATAGAGTGTTAGCTATCTATAATATCACCTTAAGGCACGGTATAGAGTGTTAGCTATCTATAATATCACCTTAAGGCACGGTATAGAGTGTTAGCTATCTATAATATCTCCTTAAGGCATGGTATAGAGTGTTAGCTATCTATAATATCACCTTAAGGCACGGTATAGAGTGTTAGCTATCTATAATATCACCTTAAGGCACGGTATAGAGTGTTAGCTATCTATAATATCACCTTAAGGCACGGTATAGAGTGTTAGCTATCTATAATATCCCCTTAAGGCACGGTATAGAGTGTTAGCTATCTATAATATCACCTTAAGGCACGGTATAGAGTGTTAGCTATCTATAATATCACCTTAAGGCACGGTATAGAGTGTTAGCTATCTATAATATCTCCTTAAGGCATGGTATAGAGTGTTAGCTATCTATAATATCCCTTAAGGCACGGTATAGAGTGTTAGCTATCTATAATATCACCTTAAGGCACGGTATAGAGTGTTAGCTATCTATAATATCCCCTTAAGGCACGGTATAGAGTGTTAGCTATCTATAATATCACCTTAAGGCACGGTATAGAGTGTTAGCTATCTATAATATCACCTTAAGGCACGGTATAGAGTGTTAGCTATCTATAATATCTCCTTAAGGCATGGTATAGAGTGTTAGCTATCTATAATATCCCCTTAAGGCACGGTATAGAGTGTTAGCTATCTATAATATCACCTTAAGGCACGGTCCCTTAAGGCACGGTATAGAGTGTTAGCTATCTATAATATCCCCTTAAGGCACGGTATAGAGTGTTAGCTATCTATAATATCACCTTAAGGCACGGTATAGAGTGTTAGCTATCTATAATATCACCTTAAGGCACGGTATAGAGTGTTAGCTATCTATAATATCACCTTAAGGCACGGTATAGAGTGTTAGCTATCTATAATATCCCCTTAAGGCACGGTATAGAGTGTTAGCTATCTATAATATCACCTTAAGGCACGGTATAGAGTGTTAGCTATCTATAATATCACCTTAAGGCACGGTATAGAGTGTTAGCTATCTATAATATCACCTTAAGGCACGGTATAGAGTGTTAGCTATCTATAATATCTCCTTAAGGCATGGTATAGAGTGTTAGCTATCTATAATATCACCTTAAGGCACGGTATAGAGTGTTAGCTATCTATAATATCACCTTAAGGCACGGTATAGAGTGTTAGCTATCTATAATATCCCCTTAAGGCACGGTATAGAGTGTTAGCTATCTATAATATCACCTTAAGGCACGGTATAGAGTGTTAGCTATCTATAATATCACCTTAAGGCACGGTATAGAGTGTTAGCTATCTATAATATCTCCTTAAGGCATGGTATAGAGTGTTAGCTATCTATAATATCCCCTTAAGGCACGGTATAGAGTGTTAGCTATCTATAATATCACCTTAAGGCACGGTATAGAGTGTTAGCTATCTATAATATCCCCTTAAGGCACGGTATAGAGTGTTAGCTATCTATAATATCACCTTAAGGCACGGTATAGAGTGTTAGCTATCTAATATCACCTTAAGGCACGGTATAGAGTGTTAGCTATCTATAATATCTCCTTAAGGCATGGTATAGAGTGTTAGCTATCTATAATATCACCTTAAGGCACGGTATAGAGTGTTAGCTATCTATAATATCACCTTAAGGCACGGTATAGAGTGTTAGCTATCTATAATATCACCTTAAGGCACGGTATAGAGTGTTAGCTATCTATAATATCTCCTTAAGGCATGGTATAGAGTGTTAGCTATCTAAAATATCATAAAATACTTACTCAAACCTCTAAATTGTCCCACCATAACAATTATTGAGGTGGTAGCAGATAATATACAGTATTATGTACACTCGGATGCTTTAGTCGCTAGCCCACTCATACAAGTTCGTTCAAACTCTTATGCTTTTATTTAGGCAATTATAACGAATAATTTTTTTGGTCTTTTCTTTTTTCTATGTGAGTGAGGGGGACAAAAGGCAGAACTGCCTTTATCGAGTGCCTCCCCCAGAGTTGAATGAGTGACAGGGCCAAAATCAAGAGACGTTCGAGCCAAGATGCCTGGAAACACGGAGTTTGAAGCAATTTAAGTGATAGGAAAAGGGAAAAATTAATTCTGGGAAAGAGTTCCAGAGCTCAGCAGTTGAATTGAAGAATGGCTGAAAATAACGTTTCACTCTTCAGTTGCGAAATTGCACAGAGTAGGGGTGGGATTGTGTTGCAAGACAGCTACTACGTACCCTACGTAGAGAAGGTGGTATACACTGGGAAAGCTCTGCGGAACATTGATTGTTGTAGTAGCGATAGAATAGCGAGAGAGCTGCAACATTGTGGCGAAGAGAGAGAGATTGCAGAGAGTTGGTGAGTGGACGGGAGTTAATGATTCGGAAGGCTTTCTTTTCTACTTTGTCTAGAAGTGCTGTGTGAGAGGATCCTCCCCACACGTGTGAACAATACTCAATACATGGACACACTGTGCCCCTGTACATAGCAAGAAGCTGTGTTGGGGTAAAGAACCCTTTGAGGCAGTTGAGCACATCCAGCTTCCGGGAGGCTGCCTTAGCAAGACTGGTAATATGGTCCTTCCAAGTGAGAACAGAAGAAAAAGAGACCGAGAATATTGAGAGAAGATGAAGGATATATTTTTGTATTGAAGAATAAGAGATACTCCTCTGGGAGTTCTGGACAGGTAGTAAGATGAAGAAATTGGGTTTTGAAAGCATTAAAGGCAACAAGGTTTTCTCTTCCACCAATTGGAAATAGTAGTTAGATCAGAAGATAAGTGTTGCATGGTTTCAATATGTTTGTTTTTGAGGGATTGCTGGATAGGAGTTGTCTGCATATGAATGGATGGGACTAAAGGTACAGTTGCAAAGATCATATATGAAAATTAGAAAGAGAATGGAAGATAGGACAGAGCCCTGAGGAACATCGGAGTTGATAGGATGAGGAAGTGAGCGATGGCCATCCACAACCGCAGCTATGGAACAGCCAGAAAGGAAATTAGAGACAAAGGCACAGATGGAGGGATTGAAACTGAAGGAAGGTAGTTTGGAAATTAAAGAATTGTGCTAGACTCTATCGAAGGCCTGCTATAACTAGATAAATGCCGAAAATCGCTGGAGTAATGGCACAATCTCAACAATATCGCTCTAAAACGGTTCAAATCTACAGAACCGGCATACTTCATGTTTCTAGTTGTTAAAAATTACCGCTAGATCAAAGTAGACGTCACTAGATCTAGTGGGAAAGTAGTTAACGTGGCAACACTGCTATCTAGATTGATTTGTTGATAGAACTTGTTTTTCAATAAATAATATATACAATTTTGTAATTGTTGTATAGTATGTAATATTCATAAATTATTTTCCAGAAATATACATAATTAGAAATAGGTGAAGTCCAAGAATAGTGTTAAGTGGGCTAGAGACTATGGCATACGAGCGTACAATAATAGTATCTGGTTAGTAAATATTTACCTATCATAATACACCTGGTTAAAAATATAGAAATAACTGCCAAATTTCAGCAACATATAATGTAAACCACTTGCTATGGAATTTAATTATATATATCTATCTATAAATTCTGGCTCATACCCCTTTTTTGGTTGGTGGGGGTGGGCGGCGACCCGAGACAGAGCCCGAACAGGGACAATACAAAAAAAAAAAAAAAAAAAAAAAAAAAAAAACACACACACAAAACACAAAACCACACACATCTAGGTCGTCCAGGAAAAGTAACCCAGAGGACCAGGCTCATTTGGGGTCCCCAGCATAAGATTCTCAAGTCCTAGATCTCCCGGAGAGGCTCCGATTTCCGCAGGCAAACATGCAGCGAACTGTATCACCACAATGCCCGCCCACCATGCATACAGGCATACCCTTCATATATACCGGCTCCCCGGACCAGGAGCCTGACGGACTATTACCTAGTCCAGCTAGCGCCTGACCCTCTCTCCCAAACAACTGCGTTTACACTCATCTATTCACAAGCATTCTATTTTAATTCCCATTTATTTCCACTTCTCTTGCCTGATCTACAGTCATTCCTCTATCTTCCAACGCTTGTCTTACACAGTTTCTCCATCTCAATGGAGGTGTTCCTACCCCTCTACCTCTCCTTTTATCTGACTCACATATTCTCTTTTTAAGCCTTTCATCTTCCATTTGTTCAACATTACCATACAAGCTCAGCCGACAAATGTTCCTGCTTCTCCACTCTCCTACGTATCTCTTCATTCCTCAATTTGTCTCTACGAGTCACTCTTCATTATACTCTTCAAGCAGCTCATCTCCATCACATCCAGCTTTCTTCTCTTCTTTTTTTTCAGAGCCCTTGTCTCAGCCCAGTACATCACTGTTGGTACAACAATCCCTTGATACATTGCACTTTTAACTTTCATTCCGAGATTTCTCACCTTCCACATTGCCCATAGTCTCCATCATGTACACTCGGATGCCATAGTCTCTATCATGTACACTCGGATGCCATAGTCTCTATCATGTACACTCGGATGCCATAGTCTCTATCATGTACACTCGGATGCCATAGTCTCTATCATGTACATTCGGATGCCATAGTATCTATCATGTACACTCGGATGCCATAGTCTCTATCATGTACACTCGGATGGATGCTATAGTCTCTATCATGTACACTCGGATGGATGCCATAGTCTCTATCATGTACACTCGGATGCCATAGTCTCTATCATGTACACTCGGATGCCATAGTCTCTATCATGTACACTCGGATGCCATAGTATCTATCATGTACACTCGGATGCCATAGTCTCTATCATGTACACTCGGATGGATGCCATAGTCTCTATCATGTACACTCGGATGCCATAGTCTCTATCATGTACACTCGGATGCCATAGTCTCTATCATGTACACTCGGATGCCATAGTCTCTATCATGTACACTCGGATGGATGCCATAGTCTCTATCATGTACACTCGGATGCCATAGTCTCTATCATGTACACTCGGATGCCATAGTCTCTATCATGTACACTCGGATGGATGCCATAGTCTCTATCATGTACACTCGGATGCCATAGTCTCTATCATGTACACTCGGATGCCATAGTCTCTATCATGTACACTCGGATGGATGCCATAGTCTCTATCATGTACACTCGGATGCCATAGTCTCTATCATGTACACTCGGATGCCATAGTCTCTATCATGTACACTCGGATGGATGCCATAGTCTCTATCATGTACACTCGGATGCCATAGTCTCTATCATGTACACTCGGATGGATGCCATAGTCTCTATCATGTACACTCGGATGCCATAGTCTCTATCATGTACACTCGGATGCCATAGTCTCTATCATGTACACTCGGATGGATGCCATAGTCTCTATCATGTACACTCGGATGCCATAGTCTCTATCATGTACACTCGGATGCCATAGTCTCTATCATGTACACTCGGATGGATGCCATAGTCTCTATCATGTACACTCGGATGCCATAGTCTCTATCATGTACACTCGGATGGATGCCATAGTCTCTATCATGTACACTCGGATGCCATAGTCTCTATCATGTACACTCGGATGGATGCCATAGTCTCTATCATGTACACTCGGATGCCATAGTCTCTAGCATGTACACTCGGATGGATGCCATAGTCTCTATCATGTACACTCGGATGCCATAGTCTCTATCATGTACACTCGGATGCCATAGTCTCTATCATGTACACTCGGATGCCATAGTCTCTATCATGTACACTCGGATGCCATAGTCTCTATCATGTACACTCGGATGCCATAGTCTCTAGCTCACTTAATATAATTCCTGAACCCTCTATGTTTGTCTTTATGCAATTATGTCTATCTGGATTGCTATTTGGATAGAGTTGTTTAATACATAGTATATATAGTTTTGCAGTTGATCTATACAAACTTACACAGTATCTATAAAGTCGTGTCCAGAGGTATACTTCCATAATTTGAAATAGATCCACGAACTTGTATGGGCGGGTTCGAGAGTATGATAGCCAAATGTACTAAAAGAGACCAACTGTTATTATGTATTGTTGGTGTACTTGATTTGTACGTTGCGGAATTGAGTGTGTGCTGAAATATGAGGCTGTTTTGTGGTAATTTCAGTGCGTCCCATAATGTAGCTTCCTAAAGGCGTTGTCACAAGAGTGTATTTTTGGTCAATTTACGATGACAAGTTTTTCTTCATAATATTGTGAATCTCTTTTCCATTGGAATCGGAAACGAGACATAAGGTAGATTACGTCAAGTGGCGTTTTTTTATATAATTATATGCGTTACAAAGCCAGACTACAATTGCCGGTGAAAGGTGACCGAACAATCGGTCGTGTGCCACCACCTTAACCCCTTCTGTACCGGTGACGTCTTTATTATTTGATTTTAGCAACATTAAGACGATTTTATGAAGCTAAGGAAGAATATAAGGTATAGCTAAAAGGATCCGTTGATAGTCTGTAGCTTCTTAAAAGGTAAACATTCTTCCTAAGCTGAATAAGATCGTCCAATTGTTGCCAGAATATAAAATAATAGTAAGTTCACCCTTACTGAAAGAGTTCGAACACAATCCCGTTCTTATAATTATCACTGACTATATTCAGACGATGATTTTTGACACTGCTTCCCCTTAAATATAATCCTCTTTGATTGTTATATTCCATTTCGCTTGCTCTCTGGTCTCCCCTCTCCATCCTTTCTCCTGCAATATTGGCTTATCTCTCTCTCTCTCTCTCTCTCTCTCTCTCTCTCTCTCTCTCTCTCTCTCTCTCTCTCTCTCTCTCTCTCTCTCTCTCTCTCTCTCTGATATTCAAAAAAGGCAGCAAATCCCTACCCAGTAACTATCGTCCAATTAGCTTAACCTCAGTTGTATGTAAAATGCTAGAAACGGTCATACGAGACAGACTCGTAAATCACTTAGAGGAAAATAACATACTTAAAGATACTCAACACGGCTTTCGTAAAAAACGTTCCTGTTTAACAAACCTCTTAGACTTCTTCCACGATATCCTCAACCTCTACGATGAGAGTAAAGCTGTAGATATTATATACCTTGATTTTCAAAAGGCCTTTGACAAAGTTCCCCACAAACGTTTACTGCTAAAACTAAAAGCGCATGGAATACAAGACGGTGTGTTGAAATGGATAGAAAATTGGCTCCGCAACAGAAAGCAAAGGGTAGTCATAAACGGTAAGGCATCTAAATGGACCAATGTAAGTAGCGGGGTACCCCAGGGATCGGTACTAGGACCAATTCTCTTTCTAATTTACATCAACGACATAGATGAGGGTCTCACCTGCACAATCTCAAAATTTGCTGACGATACAAAAATTGCAAATAGCGTACTCTCAAAAGAACAAGTTGACGATATGCAACACAATCTAGATAAATTGTCATGTTGGGCCCAAATTTGGCAAATGAGTTTCAATGCGGATAAATGTAAAGTACTACATGTCGGATACCTAAATGAGAAAGCAAACTATTCGATGAATGGCACTCAGCTTAAGAATGTAAACAGAGAAACTGATCTGGGAGTAACAATATCGAGTAACCTAAAACCGAGTCAACAATGTTCAGAAGTTGTTAAGAAGGCAAACAAAAAAATTGGCTTTATAGGCAGGTCATTTGAGCATAAATCCAAAGAAGTTATCCTAACCCTTTACAATTCCTTAGTCCGCCCTCTTCTGGAATACTGCGTTCAATCCTGGTGCCCTTATTACCAAAAAGATATAAACAAGCTAGAACGAGTTCAACGTAGAGTTACCAAAATGATACCTAGCCTAAAGAACAAACCATACGAAGAGCGTCTTAGAGAATTAAATCTATTTCCTTTAACCCAGCGCAGATTAAGAGGCGACTTAATTCAAGTGTTCAAAATCATCAAAGGCATCGACAATATGAACTGTAGTAAGTACTTCACTATCGACCAATCTAATTACACGCGGGGAAACGGTTGCAAAATTATTGGTAAATCTTTTAACTCGCACGAATCTAAGAATTTCTTCTTCAATCGAGTTGTCAACTTGTGGAATGGGCTTCCCCGAGACGTTATAGACTGCAGCACCGTTGATTCATTTAAATTCCGCCTAGACAAATATCTCGCATCAAACCCGCGACTGACTGCGTTTGTAAATGAATAACTTTATCCTCCCCTCAGTTACTAACCCATATGTCCCCTACTAACTTCCTAGTCCTGCCACGTTAGTGGCAGGGCAGTAGTTCCCTTTCCAATGTTCCCTTACCCACTCTAAACCACTGTTTGGACACTTGATCCTCAGTGTTTTGGAGGACAAGCAGCCTAGAAGGGTCACTAGATCTGTTGTTGCTTGATTTCCTTTGTACTCCTTCGTACTCCTTTGTACTCTCTCTCTCTCTCTCTCTCTCTCTCTCTCTCTCTCTCTCTCTCTCTCTCTCTCTCTCTCTCTCTCTCTCTCTCTTCTCTCTCTCTCTCTCTCTCTCTCTCTCTCTCTCTCTCTCTCTCTCTCTCTCTCTCTCTCTCTCTCTCTCTCTCTCTCTCTCTCTCTCTCTCTCTCTCTCTCTCTCTCACATCCGTTCTAAGATTGACCCCACCAGGCAGGTAATCTATACATGTTTCCCCTCACATGAACGGACGATATTGAATATTTGTGAGCAAATACAGAACACCAGATAGGTATTGAAGGCAATCATGGCTTCACCGTTCATGTTCTCCTTTCTGTACCCAACGTGTCTTCTTATATTTGATTTTAGCAACATTTAGACGAATGTATGGTTACTAAAAGGATTAATTGGGATAGTATGTAGCCTTGTATTGGGTAGACGTCCTTCCTAAGCTGAATAACATCAACAATTGGTTGCCAGAATATATAAAAGGACGTCACCGGTACTGAAGGGGATAAAGGTGAAGGAATAATCAATGTTATAAGATAATAGGAATGTGAGTTACGGAGCAGCGTGGAAACAGTTGACAGATACGGAATATTTTGTTGATGTTAACCCCTTGAGGATTATGACGCGTTGTACCAGTTTATTATGGCTAGCATTAGACGGTATTAATTAGATTAGAAAGGGTACATGGAAATCGGAGGGTTACTAGAGACATTCTTTGCCATTTTAGTTCCCACAGATTCTTTTGAAGCTGTATAATATCGTCTAATGATAGCCAGAATAAACTGTCAAACGCACCACGATCCTCAAGGGGTTAATGCTTCATACATAATTATTATTATACAGGCAGGCATAATACGAATGTTAGTCTATTATTACCATTTCCCTTGAGCAAGGATATGGGTAAAAGTTTTTCGGTAATGTAGTCTACTATAAAATTATGTCAGTAGGTCGAGCACTATTGGATCTCTGAGCGATGGCTAGAGAGAAATGGTGCTTAAACCTTTCACGCATATATGACGCAGAGGTTGCCAGATTAGCAATACGAAATAGAGTTCTCTCACTCTTATAATTACCTCTCCAAAATTAGTTTTCTGCCCACAGCTAACTCAAACACAACTGCAGAGGTTGAAGTAACTAAATTAAAGGTTTCTAAATACCCCTGATGGTAGCAAAGGCTTTTAAGTATCCCTAATAGGCTCAAAATCGCGTCATATGCGTGAAAGGGTTAATTAAAAACCTGAAGATTATGATGTTGACCATTATGATTGTTAGAGATCTTATCTAAGTTGCATAAAACCGTCTAGCATCAACCAGAATAAAGTGATAAGTTACGTCATCAAATGGTGAATGAGTTAAAGGGGTAGTTGGTATCTATTTATTTGTTTATTGGTTGAGGTGGGCGGGGTTGTGGTGGTAAAGCTTCGCTACGTGTTTGCCTGCCGAGACTGGAACCTCTCCGGGAGGTCTGGGACCTGGGACTCTTTTGTTGGGCACCCCAAAGGGGCCTGGGTCTCTGGGTCTTCTCCTGGGTGACCTAGATGTGTGTGAATTTGTATTTTGTTTTTGCTTGTGTGTGTGTGTGTGTGTGTGTGTGTGTTGTTGTTGTTGTTTTCTCCCTGTTCGGGCTCTGTCTCGAGTCGGCCACCCCCCTGCTATGGGTTATGTGCCTGAGTATATACCTACATACAGTACATACATACATACATACATTGATTTATTCATTATTACTTTAGTTTCCTCCCTTGGCTTCCAGCAATTTAAAAAATAAACATCCTCAAAATTCCCCTACGAGATTGATTTGTACATTTTTCGGTAGAATAATGTCCCGCTCGAAGACCAATTCCTCCAAAATTGCAACCTTGCTATTGCTCCCCTGAACAAAAATCGACATCAACATCGAACGAAAAGTCTTATTATTGACAAAGAAATAGGATGAAAGGTCTTAAATCACCACATTAATGAGCATAAAGTCTTAAAATCTCAAAACTAATGGTGCTAAACATGAGGGAGAAGGTGGACCAATGTATGGCCTCTCCTCTACTACCGCTTCACTACTGCTGCTAAACATGAGGGAGAAGGGGGACCAATGTATGGCCTCTCCTCTACTACCGCTTCACTACTGCTGCTAAACATGAGGGAGAAGGTGGACCAATGTATGGCCTCTCCTCTACTACCGCTTCACTACTGCTGCTAAACATGAGGGAGAAGGTGGACCAATGTATGGCCTCTCCTCTACTACCGCTTCACTACTGCTGCTAAACATGAGGGAGAAGGTGGACCAATGTATGGCCTCTCCTCTACTACCGCTTCACTACTGCTGCTAAACATGAGGGAGAAGGTGGACCAATGTATGGCCTCTCCTCTACTACCGCTTCACTACTGCTGCTAAACATGAGGGAGAAGGTGGACCAATGTATGGCCTCTCCTCTACTACCGCTTCACTACTGCTGCTAAACATGAGGGAGAAGGTGGACCAATGTATGGCCTCTCCTCTACTACCGCTTCACTACTGCTGCTAAACATGAGGGAGAAGGTGGACCAATGTATGGCCTCTCCTCTACTACCGCTTCACTACTGCTGCTAAACATGAGGGAGAAGTAGGACCAATGTATGGCCTCTCCACTACTACCGCTTCAGTTATCAGGCCACGACAATACCGCAGCCACAGTTTATGGTTCGAGTCCGCAGTGAAGTTAAAACCACTACTAGAATGTCCTGTGTATATTTTACAAGTTAATTGGACTCCTGAAATAAATATAATATAAATAATTAAGCAAAGGGACGTTAAACCGCAAATGACTCGATCCTACAATGTAATCAATATAGTTAAAACCACTACTACAATGTAATCAATATAGTTAAAACCACTACTACAATGTAATCAATATAGTTAAAACCACTACTACAATGTAATCAATATAGTTAAAACCACTACTACAATGTAATCAATATAGTTAAAACCACTACTACAATGTGCTGTCTATATTTTACAAGTTAATTTGATTCTTGAAATAAATATATTACAATACAATAAACAAAAAGGAAAGGTAGTTCCAATTATGACTGGATCCTGGACTGTTATGGTGAGAGTCCTGCTGTGTCACGCTAGAGCTATATAATATCTTCCCTCAATAATAATACGGTACTACTACATTATATTGTTATATTTTAATGCAATACATTGTATCTATGAGAATGAACGTTATCACTACTGTCACCTTATACATCAACTCAATCAATCTTTATTTCATCTTATGACTTCGACTGCTTTTAACTTCGTTTGTCCAGGCAATTTGACCCCATCGTCCCGTGAATTTGGCTCTTTGTCACTGTGTTGGCTTTGGGGGAGACACTCAATACAGGCAGCCTGTGTTTTGTCTCCTTCATGCACATAGCAATTATGTATGCATAACAAATGCATAAATGGCAAGAACGAGATCAGCATTGTCTTGATAATAGATATAACACTGAAGTCAATGATGATGATTGTTGTGGCAAATATCCTGATATACCACATGTGATATGCACGCATATTGACTTGACAATCATCCTAATAACGCGTACCGTATCCTATATGGAGGCACTGTTTAACCAATGCCACTGTTATTTTTAAATCTCTTGGATATACCAACATTTGCACAAGCTGAGATAAAACAATGTTTTTGCCATTTTCAAGCTAAAATTGTCCAGAAGTTCCTATGACTTTATCCACAAACACACTTTATGTAAATCAGGTGTGGTTTAACTATGGTAAACTTCATTTTATGAGCCGGGAGAGGAAACATACATGTATTTAGGAGATTTCGTAATAAATGCAATCCTTGATAGTATGCGGTGTATACTGTATATTGTTGGAGAAAACGTTTGTTTTCAAAATTGTAAAAGCAACATGACGTTATTGCCGTTACTCGCTACCACTTCCCACCTGGGGTATCTATATCTATATATACAGTATATACTGTATATATATATATATATATATATATATATATATATATATATATATATATATATATCCATATATACTTTCTCTTTGCCATATTTCTCACCATCTCAACTGCAAAAATTATCATAAAGTCTTTATTAGGACTTTACACGATCGTGATCAGTAACGTGACACTACTAGTGATACCACAAACACAGCATCTCCTCGTCATGGTCGTTATTAATGACCAGCCACGGTCTCTGGTCCAGGAGTCGAACCTACCTCAGAGGGAAACGACAGCTTCCTCATCTAAAGCTCTCCCAACTCAGCCACCGCGTCTGGCCAAGAGGTTTATCCTAGAACTTCTATTTATATATGGTAAACTACTCAATCTCTGTCTCTTCACTACATTATTATTACTTTTACTTAAGCATTTATATCTATCTATCTATTCATCTATCTATCTATATATATATACCGGTGTATATATATATATATATATATATATACATATATACATATATATATACATATATATATATATATATATATATATATACTGTATATATATATATATATATATATATATATATATATATATATATACATATATATACATATACATATATATATATATAAATATAGAGATAGATAGATAGAAATAAATGCTTAAGTAAAAGTAATAATAATGTAGTGAAGAGACAGAGATTGAATAGTTTACCATATATAAATATAAGTTCTAGGATAAACCTCTTGGCCAGTCGCAGCGGCTGAGTTGGGAGAGCTTTAGGTCAGGAAGCTGCCAGAATAAACTGTCAACACGCGTGATAATCCTGAAGGTGTTAAACAAAAGGTATATATTAATGACCAGAGTGACTCGACCCAAGGCCCTCAGTGTGAGAACCCCTGCCTGTGTTAACCAAACCAAATATCTTCCAACAACAATAATACTACTGCATTATATTGACCTATCTTACCTTTATGACTTACAATTAACCCTTTGAATATTACCACGCATTTTGACAGTCTATTTTGTCTATCATTAAACGATTTTATATAACTTAGGAAGGATGTGTGGGAATAAACCCCTTCTGTACCGGCGACGTCTCTCTAATGTTAGTCTAGCTACATCAAGACGAGTTTGTGCGGTTTAAGCAGGACTCGTGGTTGTAAAAATGGTTAAGTGATATAGTTCGAAGCCTGTTAATTGCTGGAGGCCCTTTTTTAAACTTAATAAAATCGTCTGTTAGTAGCCAGAGTGAAGTTTAAAGTACGGCACCGGTACTGCAGGGGTTAACAGGGTCAATACCATCTCAATTAACTCTCTGGCTTCATCATACCCAATATATTCTGAACACAAATTGTATAATACTAGCCAGAACACAGAGAAGCAATGCGTCATATTGTATTATAAAAGTTAAGAGGCTGAACGTTGCCCCGACTATGATCATATAAAGCAACATCCTCTGGGGAATAAATAGGTGAAATTACAAAAAGTAAACAAAGAAAGACCATAAACAAGGACAGTGTCATATATAATAATCCATGTAATGGATGTGAAAAAGAGTAGTAGGAGAAACTGGGCGAGGTCTAAAGAAAAGGATAACTAAACATAAGAAAGATGTAGTGCAACACAGCACATCAAACTCTCTAGTGCTACACATTGACAATAAAAATCATCTACCCAAATGGGAAGCAGCTAAAGAACTAAGGATAGGGTTAGATAAACGGATGAGAAAAGCGTTAGAAGCTGCTTATATTACACAAAAAGACGTAACCAACCACAGAGAGGGGTTCGTAAAATGGTCGGTTTACGCCGCTAATATAGCTCTAAAATCAAAGGCAGGAGAAATTCGATAGTTTGTATATGTATGTGTATGTATAGGTATTTGTGTATGTATGTATAGATACTGTATATGTATGCGTATGTATGTATGTATATGTAGGTATGTGTATATACAGTATATTATGTAGGTGTATGTATGTATGTGTATGTCTATCTGTATATGTATGTGTGTGTGTATGTACATATGTGTATGTATATGTATATATATATGTATATGTATATGTATATATATATATATATATATATATGTATAATTTATATGTATATGTGTATATAATTATATATATTCTGTCAAACCTTTCCTGTTCCTTAATGAACAAATAAATATAAGTCCGTTGGTGTTACCAAAAGGGATAACAAGGTAATTAGAGAAAGAGGTAAAGAATATCCCCGTCCCAGAGGGTAGGCTAATCGGATAATTGTTGTACTTATAAGATTTAAAATATCGCCACAAAAATGGCAGCACTATTATAGATGCCAACAATGAATTTCCTGACGTTGTATATATTCTGTGAGTGTTCTAAAATCTGTCAGTCTCTCTGAAGATGGGTAAACAACATAACCCGAAACGTTAGAGAATAAAGGATTCATAGCTCTTCCCTGTGTATTTCTCCTCCACCCTATCAATCTACCTGTCAGTATGGAACATTCATATATATATATATATATATATATACCGTAGCTACAAATACCCCAGGTGGGAGCGGAAGCGAATAACGGCAAGGAACATCAACATCATGATGAAAAACATCTATATTGTAACAGAAATAACATGTATTTGAATTGTGTGTATATTGCATAACATACAAACCAGATTAAAATGACCTAGATATCCTCCCCTGAATGGGAAATGTTTACAATGTTAATAATAAGATGCGCGACTGTCATGTCTGGAGCGGTGTCAACTCTTAATGCTGAGCCCCTTGTTCGAACCACCAGCTCACGTGTGATCATTGCAGCATCTTTTATTATTATTGTCATTATTATTATATATATTATTTGTCTACATTATTATTATTATTATTATTATTATTATTATTATTATTATTATTATCATTAGTGATATGATAATTACCATTAGTAGTAGTAATAGTAGTAGTAGTACTTAATTATATTATTTTGATTTATTAATTGTAGTATTAACATAATTATGTATATATTTATTCATGTATTATCATTATCGTCATCTTCATCCTTTGTTATAATAGCATTTGCTAATTAAAATTAGCATCATAATTATTAATAGTAATGGAAGTAGTGGTATGTACACTCAACCAAAACACAATATTTACACTGGTGAGCTGTAAATAATATAGTGTGAACGGAATGAATCGGGTGAAACATACTTCTGTGAGTTATTATCATAAGATTTTGACCCACTTCCAGAATGTTTAGAGCGTAAGTGTAAACAAAAAAAATGTGGTCGAGTGTACAGTATATTATTATAATTATGATATAATGTCAAAAGTAGTAATATAATTTCTGAATCTGTCTTCGTTCAGTGTTCTTACTTTGATATATACAAACTCTTAATGTGTTTTTTTATGTGAATGAGGGAGACAAAAGGCATAACTGCCTGCAGTGAGTGCCTCCCTCAGAGTTGAAAGAGTGACAGGGCCAAAATCAAGGGACGTTCGAGCTAAAATGCTTGGACACAAGGAGTTTGAGGCAATTTAAGTCATAGGGAGAGGAAAAGACTGATTCTGGGAGAGAGTTACAGAGCTCAGCAGTTAAATAGAAGACAGTCTGAGAATAGCGTTTCACTCTTGGGTTGGAGAGTTGCACAGAGTAGGGGTGGGATTGTGTTGCAAGGAGGGTTCTACATACCCTACGTAGAGGAGGTGGTATGCACCGGGAAAGCTCTGAGAAACACTGATTATTGTAGTAGCGATAGAATAGCGAGAGAGATGCAACATTACGGCAAAGAGAGAGAGAGATTGCAGAGAGTTGGTGAGTAGACGGGATTTAATGATACGAAAGGCTTTCCTTTCTACTTTGTCTAGGAGTGCAGTGTGAGAGGATCCTCCCCACACATGTGAACAATACTCAATACAAGGATGCACTGTGCCCCTGTACAGAGCCAGAAGCTGCGCAGGGGTAAAGAACTCCTTGAGGCGGTTGAGCACACCCAGCTTCTGGGAGGCTGCCTTAGCAAGACTGGTAATATGGTCCTTCCAAGTAAGAGCAGAAGAAAAGGAGACCCCGAGAAGATTGAGAGAAGATGAAGGATTGATTTTTGTATTGTTGAAGTGTAAGGGATAGTCCACTGGAAGTTCCAAACGGGTAGTAAGATGAATAAATTTGGTTTTGGAAGCATTAAAGGTAACAAGGTTTTCTCTGCCCCAATTGGAAATAGTAGTTAGATCAGCAGATAAGTGTTGCATGGCTTCATTTCGTTTGTATTTGAGGGATTGCTGGCAAACTAATTGAGTAGTGTAAGGTAGAATCGTCTGCGTATGAATGGATGAGACTGGAGGTACAGTTGAGAAGATCACTTATGAAAATTAGAAAGAGAATGGGAGATAAGACAGAGCCCTAAGACTGGAGTTGATAGGATGAGGAAGTGAGTGATGGCCGTCCACAATCGCAGCAATGGAATGGCCGGAAAGGAAATTAGAGACAAAGGCACAGATGGAGGGATAGAAACCGAAGGAGGGTAGTTTAGAAATTAAAGAATTGTGCCAGACTCTGTGGAAGGCCTTCGATATGTCTAATGCAATAGAAAATGTCTCACCGAAGTTCCGAAAGAACGTTGACCATGAGTTAGTAATACATGAAAGGAGATCATCAGTAGAGCGACCCTTAAGGATGCCATACTGGCGATCTGAGAGTAAATTATGAACAGAGAAATGCTTAAAAATTTGGATGCAAGAATAGTTTCAAAAACTTTAAAGATTCAAGAGATTAGAGCAATTGGATGATAGTTGGAGGGTTGAGAGCGGTCAAACTTCTTTGGGACAGGTTGAATGAGAGCAAACTTCCAGCAATAATTATACAGTATATATATATATATATACAGATATATATATATATATATATATATATATATATATATATATATATATATATATATATATATATATACCGGTATATATATATATATATATATATATATATATATATCCAATATAATAAATAAATACAATAAAATATACAACGCCAGCTAGACCCCCTTCAAAGGATTATTTTTGTTTTCAGTAAAAACATGTCATGGTCAAAGGCCAGGTTTAAAATGTTAGGCTTGCTATCAATCGGCCAGAAACAAATCGACACCTAAATATGTTTATTGTCCAGCGACGATGAATACAAATAACAAAAACTCAGCAAAAACATTGTTGCCCGGATGGGGATCGAGCCCGCGACCTCCGCGTTATCAGCACGATGCTCTAACCAACTGAGCTAACAGGGCCACAAACAACACTGCAGAGAAAGAAACAGACAATGATTCACGCAGTAAGCGTTATTTGATTGTAGCTTTGGATTTGCAAAGGGCTGCTCTTGGGCAGTATGTTGCACTATAATCAACTGATCTAAATAAACTGCAAGCACCACTGTAGAACAATAGAAAGGCAGTGTTTCAAACAAAACTATTTGATTGTTTATTCGGCTTAGTTCGTTGAAGTGATGGGGGGGGGAGGTCTGCGCCCCCAACTCCCCCAGTTATTAAGATGGAGAGGCCATGCTTGGCATGCATACTAAGGGGGTGCCAGAATAGCTTTTTAGTGGGGCGGGAGTGGGGCAACGCTACCCCCCCCCCCCCCCCCCCCCCCCCCCCCCAAATTCCCTTAGTTTTATGATAGAATACCCATACTTGGCATGCATTTTAAGAGGGTGCTAGAATAGGTGTTTTTCGGGTGGTGGTGGGGCGGGGGGGGGGGGGGGGGGCTGTTTCTTCTAACTCACTCAGTTTTGTCTGACCTGTTTATGTAATTAATTATAAAGTAAAAGTGTGTCCTTCATACACACAGCAAATATATATACAAACATATGCCTTAAAGACTGGCTCTCACAATATTATCACAGGGGATCTCTGGGATAGGTTTATTCAGCCTGTGACTCCACCTATATAATGCTAGTTGTGTACTATACATATACAGGTATGAGGTGCATGTTATATATTACTATAATGTTGGGAAGGCTGTTGTTATGAGTGTTGTCTGTACCTAATGTAACCCGCTCTATCATCCTGAGCACGTGATAGTATTCACATTATAAATGTAGCACTGGTCTACTGCACCTCTGATGTCTGCCATTGCAGGGAGGGCTGTTAATAAGTGTTAAAAACATTCAACATTTATTGCACACAAGTTAAAAAGTTAGAATATGATGGACAACAAACCCGTGGAAAATGTTAACATTGGTAACAGACAAATGTGTAGTATAATGTTGTGATCATTATAGAACACAGTCTACACCAAAATTGGAGCACATATTCCAAGTGTTAGTTTCTACACTTAGTTACATTTCCGAAACTACTGACATTCACTATATAATAAGACTACTATAATTAGACTATACAGGTGTTCTAAATACGACTCTAATTGATTTATTTTATTTTAGCCAATCATTAATTTATTGTGATAGCCAGAACAAATTGTACACATAGACACTAGACAGTATATAATTATTTAGTTAGGCAATACTTGTTTTAAATAAATGGTCACATAAGTTATACCTTTTTCGTAGTTTCTTTTATAATAACATTAAGCAGTATATATAGATTTAAAGCTAAAGCATTATTTATTCTATCATTAACTAACTAATATTATATTTACTACAAAAAGGCTTTTAGGATTTTCAATATGAACAAATGTCAATCTGTAAACTCGATGATAATGAATTTTCTTTGCGGAAGAGCGATTGAATACAAAATATTGTGAACGAAAGAAAATAAATGTGATTTGAAGACAAAGAATCATATGTTAAACTATCGTGTTGTTGATAATAATATACTGGACTGTCTTGTCTGGAGCGGTGTGGACTCTATATCCCGAGTCCCTTGTTCAAACCTCATTCCTAACAAGTTATTATTATCATTATTATTATTATTATTATTATTATCAGTATTATTATTATTAGTATTATTATTTTTATTATTATTTTTATTATTATTTGAAGACAAAGAATCATATTATTATTATTATTATTATTATTTTTATTAAATCCCTTGAAGCCAGATACATAGTTTACATAAACATGTTGTTTTGCCTTTAAACAAATCTATTCAACTGGATGTAACCCCTTCTGTACCGGTGACATATTTTTGTTTTGTTTTTATTCTAGCTTTATTGAGACGATTATGTGCAGTTTAAGAAGGATCTGTGGTAGTAGAAAGTGGCGTGTGAGATAGTTTGAAGCCTGTTAATTGCGGGATGATATTTTTTAAGCTGAATAAAATCTTCTAATAGTAGTTAGTAAAACTAATTATGACTTAAGGGAGTTTCAGAGATATGTGGATCGGGGAATACATAAATGTTGATAAGCAGAAGTTCTGCAATGTGAAGGAGAGATTGTTAAATCATGAGCGCTAACAGATGCTCTTGGGAAATATATATTATTAATAACATGGAAATACTCTTTGTATTCCTTGCAAACATATAGGATGTGGAACAGAATTATTTACGATTTATAGATATTTCCCGTGTTTATGTTTTTATATATTGTTATCCAGATATTTATTGATGCAACATGTTTTTTTTTAGTAGTAAATATTAGTTGGATATAATATTGATAAGGTGTAGGAAATCAGTATTTATATATTGATAAATACATAAATAAACCATAAAATCAAATATAACATAAACACATAATTTATATAACTATAAAAAACAGGAGTACCTACGAATAATTATACTCAAAACAGATAATCCATAATATAATAGTTAATACAAATAATTATATTAATTTACGCCAATTCATGGATGAGATTCATTAGTGGCTACCCCCTCGGTGATCAGTCCGTCTGGCAATAGATAGACATATAAGTAATAATAATAACAAAAACTATGCTTAAATAGACCCATTAACATTGATAATATCAGCCAGTTGATGCTAGCGTGTTGAGTACAACTACCATCTCTCACCGCTAGGTCTGTAGTTCGAGCCTCTTGAGGGAGCGTCTACAACATGTTAACTGGATAGGTGACCACCGAATTCTGACCCGGACTAATCATCCGATGATGAACAAATATAGTTGCTGCCCTTAACTGGGTGATGACTGGTGTCCCTTGCTAAGTAGTGTTTCATTTCCTGTTGGGAATAACACCAAATTGCTGCCCTTAACTGGGTGATGACTGGTGTCCGTAGCTGACCTGGAGTGATCACCAGGTGGGACTGGCTGACCGGAACTGATCAACTGGTCACCAATACCAAGTTAATTGCACTTAATTGTGTGATACTTGGTGTACCATGCTGACCAAGGCTGATCACCTGGGTGGGATATGTAACCTGGTCGGGTCGTAGATCCGACCAGGTCTGTCCTGGTTGGGTCGTAGATCCGATCAGGTGTATGGAGGGGTATGGTGCTGGAGTGGTGGCCGGGTCGTAGATCCGACCAGGTGTGTCCTGGTCGAGTCGTAGATCCGATCAGGTGTATGGAGGGGTATGGTGCTGGAGTGGTGGTCGGGTCGTAGATCCGTCCAGGTGTGTCCTGGTCGAACCGTAGATCCGATCAGGTGTATGGAGGTGTATGGTGCTGGAGTGGTGGTCGGGTCGTAGATCCGACCAGGTGTGTCCTGGTCGAGTCGTAGATCTGATCAGGTGTATGGAGGGGTATGGTGCTGGAGTGGTGGTCGGGTCGTAGATCCGACCAGGTGTGTCCTGGTTGGGTCGTAGATCCGATCAGGTGTATGGAGGGGTATGGTGCTGGAGTGGTGGTCGGGTCGTAGATCTGACCCGGTGTGTCCTGGTCGAGTCGTAGATCCGATCAGGTGTATGGAGGGGTATGGTGCTGGAGTGATGGTCGGGTCGTGGATCCGACCAGGTGTGTCCTGGTCGAGTCGTAGATCCGATCAGGTGTTTGGAGGGGTATGGTGGTGGAATGGTGGTCGGGTCGTAGATCCGACCAGGTGTGTCCTGGTCGAGGCGTAGATCCGATCAGGTGTATGGAGGGGTATGGTGCTGGAGTGGAAGGGCTTGGTGTGATGGATTGGCTTGGTGTGATGGATTGGCTTGGTGTGATGGATTGGCTTGGTGTGATGGATTGGCTTGGTGTGATGGGTGGCTTGTTGAGATGGAATGGGGGGGGGGGGCGTGGCATACAGCAATAGTTAGGTGTACGGTAGTAGGTACATTAGCTAGGGTGAAATAGGTGTAGATAGATACATTAGCTAGGTAGGTAGATGCAGTGTGCCACAATCCCCCACCTAGTGAGTGATTATTGATGGGTAGGTGTGATGGGGGTGTGTTGGAATGGATTGGCGTGGTGTGATGGGTGGCTCGGTGTGATGGATTGGCTTGGTGTGATGGATGGGCTTGGTGTGATGGGTGGCTTGGTGTGATGGGTTGCATGGTGTGATGGATAGGCTTGGTGTGATGGATTGGATTGGTGTGATGAATTGGCGTGGAGTGATGGAGGGGTTGGTGTGATGGATTGGCTTGGTGTGATGGGTTGGCTTGGTGTGAAGGGTTGGCTTGGTGTGAAGGGTTGGCTTGGTGTGATGGGTGGCTTGGTGTGATGGATTGATAAACACATCATAGAGAGGTAGAGCAAGCTATGATAAACACATCATAGAGAGTTAGAGCAAGCTATGATAAACACATCATAGAGAGTTAGAGCAAGCTATGATAAACACATCATAGAGAGTTAGAGGAAGCTATGATAAACACGTCATAGAGAGGTAGAGCAAGCTATGATAACCACGTCATGGAGAGTTAGAGCAAGCAATGATAAACACGTCATAGAGAGTTAGAGCAAGCTATGAAAAACACGTCATGGAGAGGTAGAGCAACCTATGATAAACACATCATAGAGAGGTAGAGCATGCTATGATAAACACGTCATGGAGAGTTAGAGCAAGCTATGACAGACACATCATAGAGAGGTAGAGCAAGCTATGATAAACACATCATAGAGAGGTAGAGCAAGCAATGATAACAAATCATAGAGAGTTAGAGCAAGATATGATAAACACATCATAGAGAGGTAGAGCAAGCTATGATAAACACATCGTAGATAGTTAGAGCAAGCTATGATAAACACATCATCGAGAGTTAGAGCAAGCTATGATAACCACGTCATAGAGAGGTAGAGCAAGCTATGATGAACACGTCATAGAGAGTTAGAGCAAGCTATGATAACCACAACATAGAGAGGTAGAGCAAGCTATGATAAATACAACTTAGAAAGGTAGAGCAAGCTATGATAAACACATTATAGAGACGTAGAACAAGCTATGATAAACACATCATAGAGAGGTAGAGCAAGCTATGATAAACACATCATAGAGAGGTAGAGCAAGCTATGATAACCACATCATAGAGAGTTAGAGCAAGCTATGATAAACACATCATAGAGTTAGAGCAAACTATGATAAACACGTGCTAGAGAGGTAGAGCAAGCTATGATAACCACGTCCTAGAGAGGTAGAGCAAGCTATGATAAACACATCATAGAGAGGTAGAGCAAGCTATGATAACCACATCATAGAGAGTTAGAGCAAGCTATGATAAACACATCATAGAGAGTTAGAGCAAGCTATGATAAACATGTCATAGAGAGTTAGACCAAGCTATGATAACCACAACATAGAGAGGTAGGGCAAGCTATGATAAACACATCATAGAGAGGTAGAGCTAACTATGATAAACACATCATAGAAAGGTAGAGCAAGCTATGATAACCACAACATAGAGAGGTAGAGCAAGCTATCATAAAGAGGTAGAGCAAGCTATGATAACCACAACATAGATAGGTAGAGCAAGCTATGATAAACACATCATAGAGAGGTAGAGCTAACTATGATAAACACATCATAGAAAGGTAGAGCAAGCTATGATAAACATATCATAGAGAGGTAGAGCATGCTATGATAAACACATCATAGAGAGGTAGAGCAAGCTATGATAACCACATCATAGAGAGGTAGAGCAAGCTATGATAAACACATCATAGATAGTTAGAGCAAGCTATGATAACCACGTCATAGAGAGGTAGAGCAAGCTATGATAACCACAACATAGAGAGGTAGAGCAAGCTATGATAAACACATCATAGAGAGTTAGAGCAAGCTATGATAAACACATCATAGAGAGGTAGAGCAAGCTATGATAAACACATCATAGAGAGGTAGAGCAAGCTATGATAACCACAACATAGAGAGTTAGAGCAAGCTATGATAAACACAACATAGAGAGGTTGGGCAAGCTATTATAAACACAACATAGAGAGGTTGAGCAAGCTATGATAAACACATCATAGAGAGGTTAGAGCAAGCTATGATAAACACATCATAGAGAGGTAGAGCAAGCTATGATAAACACGTCATGGAGAGGTAGAGCAAGCTATGATAACCACAACATAGAGAGTTAGAGCAAGCTATGATAACCACAACATAGAGAGTTAGAGCAAGCTATGATAAACACATCATGGAGAGGTAGAGCAAGCTATGATAAACACATCATAGAGAGGTAGAGCAAGCTATGATAAACACGTCATGGAAAGGTAGAGCAAGCTATGATAAACCCGTCATAGAGAGTTAGAGCAAGCTATGATAAACACGACATAAGAGAGGTAGAACAAGCTATGATAAACCCGTCATAGAGAGTTAGAGCAAGCTATGATAAACCCGTCATAGAGAGTTAGAGCAAGCTATGATAAACACATCATAGAGAGGTAGAGCAAGCTATGATAAACACATCATAGAGAGGTAGAGCAAGCTATGATAAACACATCATGGAGAGGTAGAGCAAGCTATGATAAACCCGTCATAGAGAGTTAGAGCAAGCTATGATAACCACATCATAGAGAGTTAGAGCAAGCTATGATAACCACATCATAGAGAGTTAGAACAAGCTATGATAACCACGTCATGGAGAGGTAGAGCAAGCTATGATAAACACATCATAGAGAGGTAGAGCAAGCTATTATAACCACATCATAGAGAGGTAGAGCAAGCTATGATAGCCACATCATAGAGAGGTAGAGCAAGCTATGATAAACACATCATAGAGAGGTAGAGCAAGCTATGATAAACACATCATAGAGAGGTAGAGCAAGCTATGATAACCACATCATAGAGAGGTAGAGCAAGCTATTATAAACACGTCATGGAGAGGTAGAGCAAGCTATGATAACCACAACATAGAGGGGTAGAGCAAGGTATGATAAACACATCATAGAGAGGTAGCCAAGCTATTATAAACACGTCATGGAGAGGTAGAGCAAGCTATGATAAACACATCATAGAGAGGTAGAGCAAGCTATTATAAACACGTCATTGAGAGGTAGAGCAAGCTATGATAAACACATCATAGAGAGGTAGAGCAAGCTATTATAAACACGTCATGGAGAGGTAGAGCAAGCTATGATAAACACATCATAGAGAGGTAGAGCAAGCTATGATAAACACATCATAGAGAGGTAGAGCAAGCTATGATAAACACATCATAGAGAGGTAGAGCAAGCTATGATAACCACAACATAGAGAGGTAGAGCAAGCTATTATAAACACGTCATGGAGAGGTAGAGCAAGCTATGATAAACACGTCATAGAGAGGTAGAGCAAGCTATTATAAACACGTCATGGAGAGGTAGAGCAAGCTATGATAACCATGTCATGGAGAGGTAGAGCAAGCTATGATAAACACATCATAGAGAGGTAGAGCAAGCTATTATAAACATGTCATGGAGAGGTAGAGCAAGCTATGATAAACACATCATAGAGAGGTAGAGCAAGCTATTATAAACACATCATTGAGAGGTAGAGCAAGCTATGATAAACACATCATAGAGAGGTAGAGCAAGCTATTATAAACACGTCATGGAGAGGTAGAGCAAGCTATGATAAACACATCATAGAGAGGTAGAGCAAGCTATGATAAACACATCATAGAGAGGTAGAGCAAGCTATGATAAACACATCATAGAGAGGTAGAGCAAGCTATGATAACCACAACATAGAGAGGTAGAGCAAGCTATTATAAACACGTCATGGAGAGGTAGAGCAAGCTATGATAAACACGTCATAGAGAGGTAGAGCAAGCTATTATAAACACGTCATGGAGAGGTTGAGCAAGCTATGATAACCACGTCATGGAGAGGTAGAGCAAGCTATGATAAACACATCATAGAGAGGTAGAGCAAGCTATTATAAACACGTCATGGAGAGGTAGAGTAAGCTATGATAACCACATCATGGAGAGGTAGAGCAAGCTATGATAAACACATCATAGAGAGGTAGAGCAAGCTATTATAAACACTACATAGAGAGGTAGAGCAAGCTATGATAAACACGTCATGAACATTCAACCTCACCTCAGTAACTGCAACCCCTTTAAAGACCATAACCTTACTCTTCCTGCATATTTTACCTTCAGGTTCCGTTACTCACACACAGTTCAAAAGATATTTACTAGGCCCTGCAACTCCCACACATTATCACTCATCCGAACTGTATTATCAGCAAACAACAGCACAGGCAAATTCCACTCACTCCCTTCCCTTATCATGGGTACACCAACATCCACTGCTCTTACTTAAATTTATAAAATGATTCCATCTACATAAACATTGAAGAACCATGGGGACATCGCTTTAACACAACATTGGGTTTGAAAGGGTTGATGGGGATAGCTTTGAATCCTCCAACTTCATCCATCCTAAGGTGAATAAGGTCACCTTGTAATAGCAAAACAATGATACAAAAGAAATCAAATGGAGAAATGCCAGAAAGCTTAGGATGAAAACTAAACCCGGAAGAACAGAAAATGAATATAGAAACAAATGTGAGAGAATAAGGAAATAAAAACTAGCCAATCAAGGAGAGAGAGAGAGAGTGAGAAGAGGATACGTAGAAAGAAAAAACAAAATAATGGCGGGAGAAAAATGAGGAGCAGAAAGTTAGTGGTGAAAAACCTTACCAAGGAAACGAATGTAAGAGAGAGAGAGAGAGAGAGAGAGAGACAGACAGATGAAGAATTAACGAAAAGACCTGAAACAAAAAGAAAAGGAGCATTGCATAAATACAGCCAATAGAAAGATTAATTACTTAGCCCATTGAACGTAATCATTAACTGAGGTGATTAACCCCTTCATTACCGGTAACATCTTTTCATTATATTCTAGCAACTATTATAAGATTGTATGCAGTTTATAAAGGACCTCTTAGTAATTACCAGGCTTCGAACTATGTCACTTAAGGGGGGTGACCGGTTTTGGTTCTGTCCTTTTCTATCTATCTCTGGCTTGTATCCATTTGGCCCCATTCAGCCTACTGTTTTAAGACGTTTATCCTGTGACGCACCCCAGTGCTGGGCAACGCAACCTGATTGTACTCCTTGGTACTCCACTGTACCGCCCGTGATCTGGCTACCGTCAGCCGCTATGTATATTGAGTGTGACAACTTATAACTATGTGCTTTGTATCTCTGCAAAGGTCTCGTCATGTGCTAACCAGTGGTGGGTTTTGTTTTAAGCCATGTCGAGACCTTCCATTTAATATGTAGTATCAATAGAGAAGTTGATAGATAGGATAATGGGAATTCAGAGAGAGAGAGTGAGTTGGGCTTCAGAGCAAGAGGGTAGCAACACGCCGCGCTGCCGGCCGGGTGGTTGCCAGACGTATGGACTGGTTGGCAGCCTTGCCCTTATAGCTAGGCGCGATAGGGTTGGTAGTCCATTGTTGCCTGCCTGGGCTGGGCCCATGTTGTCGTACAGCACACTGCCTGGAGGTTGGCTGTGTGTTCCTGGACTAGGTTGCCTAGAACCTTTGAGATTCTAACATCCCTTGCTCTCTCCTCCACTTCTCACGGTTGCACTCTTTCTCTCTGACGACATTACTCTCATTTCATTCTTCTCTCTATTTAAATGCATAACCTTCCCTTGAGGTCCTAAAGGAGTTTCAGCACTCACCTCTCGTATTACTCTTAGGACAAGCATATATTTACATGTATTAGATTTAAGGGGTTAATGTGAACAGCGATCTTCTTGATGAGGATAGTTGGTGAACGTTCTACATGTTCACGAGTTATATGCCCTGCTCATCATCCCATTTGTGACTAGACTAGTGCCATGTGTAAGAGCCCGACCATGCCCAGGAGTTGTCTGTAGAGGGACGAGGACTTAGCCTTGATTTGCATACCGAGCCAGGAGCGAGTGTAGCACCCGAGACTACAGCTCGCTCGTAGTGCCGGTATAGTAGAGTAACGTAATTTATCTGTCCTTGTGTTCTCTACAGTCTTCTCCTGGGTTCTCGCTTTCGGTGCTGGGACTCGTTGTTCCTGTGACTTGGCCTGCTAGCTAGAACACATGGGGATGATGAGTGGGATATATCTTTATTTTACTATGCATTGCAGCTCTCTTTAAGTATATATCTATAACACTTTACAATACACATTACTCACACACAAGACAACACTATTAATACTTTCATGTATCAATTAACTGCACTGTCGTTTTGCTGCTGTGTCCGGAGTTCTGTTGCGTAGGGCGCATACGGACTCGGAGGGGAGACAGAGTGAGAGAAGCGAAGTAGCCTATGCGGTAGTAGGCTACCGGCGCAGTACTGTTGCCTGCAACCTTTTAGTTATTCCAAGTATAGATTCATTATTATAATAAGTGACTACTGTTTATGTTCCTCCCATGTGTATTATTAGGTATCTACTGGATCATGAACATCTTGTATCCTACATGCTAGTGCATGTTAGTAGGGGACAGTTAGTGTAGTGCACGCGCTT